>CM040992.1:8776857-8805691 GCA_022985145.1 Pangasius djambal
TCTTTGATGAATCCAAAATTTGAGTATTTTTCTATGTTATGTTCATAAACTTTTTATTTAATAAAATATGTTTTCATAGTTTGTGTTGTCCCTTATTATCAATGCAAAATGGTCACTAACTAAAGAGGATTTATGCTGATATTGCCCAAAAACCCTATTTTGTTCAGGCGTTTCCAAACTTTTGGAGGGCAGTGTACTTTTGGTCATATAATGTATCATTTTGTTCTGAAAAGTGTGTTCTTGTGCATTTGTGTGAGTGTGTGTGTGTGTGTGTGCACGCTTGGTAGTACCTCCAATAGATGAGAATGCTGATCAGAACCAGCAGACATATTGCAGCAAGGGTAGACACCACTGCTAACGGCACCACTGTCCTCTTTTCTCTCTCTGTCCCTCCCACCATTCCCACACGAGACTGTGGACTGCTGTTGCTTGCCTCTGTCCAGGGAAACACAAATATTATTTAAGCCAGAGAATACTTCATTAGCTTATCTCTGTTTTAATGCTTGCACTGTATTTAAGCTGCTTGGCGAGTAGTCGTCTGTCTTTTGGGCTTTTTCACTGCTGATTGCTTTTTCTTGTTCCATTCTCTGAATGGTTTAGATGTGTAAAAGTGACTTAGGGAGCACTGAGGTCTATTTTTTTTTTTGTACCAAACTTATCCACTGCATTCTGTGTTTTAGTGTGTTGAAACTTCATGGTTGGTGTTTGGAACAGTAAGATCCTTGGACTTACCATTAAACAGTGGCCGAGTGGGTTCATTAACATTCTTCACTGAGACTGACACAGTGTTACTGGTGACGTATATAGTACTGCTCTCGGCATTCGGATCTGAGGTCACTGAAGTGATTCCAGGCTTGGTCATCCAAACTTGGCCCTTGTTCTGATCCAGAACACCTCTGGTTAGGAGAGTAGGCAGACTGAGCTGCTCATCATGTGGGCTGGACACCGTTGTCCTAGATTTCAAGCCCTCGTAGTAAACATCAGTTACCAGCATGGTATCTTCGTCCTCTGGCAAAATGCGGCTGCTAGGTCGCTTGTCATGGCTTCTTGCCTGATCAGGTGAAAAAGATCGAGATTCCACTGTGATCCACTGTTGCTCAGAAGATGTTGTTGCCTTGATAGTCGGAAACAGGAAACCTGGGGGACTGGTAGAGGCGGTGTCGTATATGGGGCTCTTGGAGGAAGAGGTACGACCAGGCAAAACCCTGGGTTTGCTGCTTGTCCTACTCGTAGATAAAGAGGGCTGGGAAGTCTCCTAAAATCAAATTTAAAAAATCAGTCTCATTTAATACTCATGCAAAAAATAAAGCGTGTGCTTTTGGTGTACTTTTGCAACCACAGATGCCTTTATTTTTCAAAACAAAGTAATCCTACCTCAGTAAAGTCATCTAATTGTGTTGAATCAACAGAAGGATCAGGATCATTTTCTGTAGAATAAGTGTTAAAAAAGATTCCCATTTTCATTAAGGCATAAAAAACAGTACTGATGTGAATACATTTACTGTTTATCTGGAACAAAGTATAAATTGGTGAGCAGGGTGGGTATTACCAGGGTCTTCCAGAGGCATGTCTACTATTACTTGGTCACTCATGCGACCAGTCAGGCCATTGGTGCATAGCGCCACCACCTGGACAACATAGCTGTTATTGGCCAGCAAGTTGTGGATAATGGCTCCCTGTAATACAAATCAGAAGATCAGTGCAAGTTCCTGCCACTAGTTCATGTCTCCCAGAATGATTATTCTCAATAAACAAGAAATAACATTTGCTGAAGATTTTAATTGTATTTTTCCCCAATATATTTATATCTATATTATTTTCAATCTAGTTTCAGTTACTCTTTAGATAAAATATTTAACTTTTATATTTATTTTAAATGTATAATAATAAAATATTATTTGTAGTTTTTATTTATTTATTTATTTTTAGTTTTCTTTTATTATAGTAATCTTTGTACCACCACAGGTAGTGTAATTCATCCATCAAGAATTACCATCATTAATTACTGATCCAAATTAACAATTTATCATTTTTCATTTAATTATAATTTAAAATTTACAGACGACTTACAACATCTTGATCCCCATCTGTCAGGTACTGTCGTTTCTGAGCATTCTTGCCCTGCAGACTCTGGTAGGTGACAGAATATCTTTCGATGCTGGTTTCGTAGACAGCACGTGGCCTTTCCCACGTCACCATTATGCTGGTGTAGTTCTGGGGATCCGCCTGAACATTTTCTGGCTCTGAGCTGCACACTGAGCACAAGAATGTTTGGTCAGAATCATCTATAATAATAATGACTTCTGTCATTCATATAGTGCCTTACTCATAGCTATGGTATCTTTAGAATAAAAAAAGAACACTACTGTAGAAGGAAGAGAGGGGAAAATGCAGAGAGAAAAGTATGGTTGTGTTTGAAAGAGGGTTTTGTGAAAGGACAATGAACAGTCAGGGGGAAATTGTGGACCAGTGTTCCAAAGTCTGAGGCCCACTAGCACTGAATAATCGGGATCTCTCCACCCCCACATAGAGGACACTCTTATTTTAGGGAAAATTTGTAAAGCAGAACGTGAGGATATATAAAACAAGGTGTTAGAAGCTTCAATGAAACATCGGAAGATCAGCAAGTGTTATTTTTGAATGGTTGTAGTGTTTTGTGTGTGTGTGTGTGTGTGTGTGTGTGTGTGTGTGTGTGTGTGTGTGTGTGTGTGTGCGCGTGTGAGAGAGAGAGAGGCTGTTGCAGCAGTCTAAGTGTGAGATTTTTTAAAGCAGGAAGGTCGAAAGCACTTATTGTGACTTAACATGGGGAAGAAAGCAGAAGCTGAATATATAATGAAACACATTTTGGAATGTATTTTGCGGTATTTTAGGAGATGCAAAAGAAGAGATGGACCAGAAACGCAGTACACATACTAAAAAAACTTTTCCACTCTGTGTAAGTCTACTTGAAAAAGGGAACAAAGGAAAGGCCATGCTGAGGGGAAAAGATGTTACTTAGCAACGCCTAACTCATTGCCACCAGTAGTTTTTTTTTTTTTTTTTTTTTTTTTTTAAGAGAAGGACATCATCAGAGTTTGAGACAGGAAAAAGGAGACAAACACTAGAGCGACCTCAGAGAATGAACTACTGAATTAGAGCACATGGCCATGTCAGTTAAACAGCAATGGCACGTGTGTGTGTGTGTGTGTTACACGTACTAGGAGCAAGGACTTCCTCTGTGCCAGTGTAAGATGAGAAAACCTGTCCCAGAAACTGCTGCTGTTGCTCCCTGTAGTTGTTCTGCAGGTAATCTGTCAGCATTACATATCCAGCCTGCTGCATGGTCATCACCTCACAGAACACCTCCAGCTATTTACACACATACACAAGAACACATACAGTACAGTGAGAGAAATAAATCTGGCATAAATATGCACAGAAGTGTATAAATATACACATAAGGAGCAAGACACAAGCCATTTAATTATGAGAACACTTGTAAAAAAAAAAAAAAAAAAAAAACTGTCACAAATGTCACAAAGTGGCATATCACACAATATTTGTCTGCAGTATTTGTACTTATCACACAGTATACAGCCTTTCTTCTTCTCACCTCCTACATGTCGGACCACATGTACACCATATGGAGTACAGCTCACTAATTGCAAACACCCACATTTAGCGACAAGCATAATAAAAAGTCCAGAAAACAATCTCAGTTACCTTCCAGGCAAATTAATGACCTGATGGTAGACATGACTCAGCTGAAATAAGTGATTTAGGAGCTCTGAGCATGCAACTCAGAGACTCCTTATAGCCCAGTGACTGGTCATCCTCCCTCTTCCTCATCGAAGAATCATGAGGATACTGTGCCTACAGCCATATTCAGGAGATTCTTTGAGTTGCTTTGTGTGGCATGCACTGGAAATACATTAGCCACATGGAAACAATCACTCCAATCTATAGTTGATCTCTCTGTGGGAGAGCTGATTGACACCTCATTCCTACAGGTAGGATACCTAGGCCAGGATATGGGTTGACTTTCCACCAACAAAGTTTGTGTATTGAGCCAAATATGGTTAGCACAAACTGCACTGCAGGACATACGTATGTTAATTAACCCTGAAAAATGCTAGGGTCGCTCTTTGAGCCTGCATCCAATGAAGCACTGGATAGGAGAGTGCAGGTTTCAGAATTATGAAACCATCATGACCAAACGAACCGTCCACTCCAGGCAACAGCAGGGTGAGTCACAGCCTCAGGCTCATAACAGGTGGCCCCGTCCATGACGTGGGGAGGGCTCTAAACAGTGCCAACAAAAGAGAAGGTATACTCCACAGTTCAAACAAGGGTTACACTCAAAATACTTATTTGTTCAGGAGAAGGACAGTGTTTTCTGTCCAATTCTAGAATTGAGTGTAGGAGCTCCAATGTTTTGGTCAAGTCACATAAGACCCCTCCTTATGAGCCTAAGCAAGAAGCCAGTCTGAAATGTGGGTTTGAAAACTGCCTTTTTTGCTAGCGATACTTCAGCATACATACTCTGGAGATAAGCTTGCCTTGCCCAATGTCAAATCACAAACTTTATTTAAAAAAAAAAAAAAAAAAAAAAAAAGATTGGCCTTGCCTGCATGAGGGGCTGCCTTGTCTAAGCAGAGACTAGCCCAATGAGTAGAAGCCGTCATCACCATAGCCAATATACAGCCCCTACTAACAAATGCCACTCTATGGGAAGCTTCTCTTCCTCGTGGGCATTACATAGAGGCATGTGCCACTGCTACCTGGCTTTCACTGTGCTACATCTCCTGGTTCTACAAGGTTAATGCTGTCCTCTCAGGCATGTTGTCGCTATGGAAGACAGGATTGTGGTTCATTATGTATAAGTATTTCTCTCTCTCTAAGAAGGGTCCCTATTAGCACAAGCAGCATTGATCTTAATTTGTTCCACGGCTGGCTCACAGTATCAGATATTAGGTCTTTTTTTATTCAGTCTTGTATTAACACACAGTAGCAGGCTAGAACATGTCTAGAGCACGCATACCTTGTTTTATTTCACTGTACCTGGTAGGGTATGGATAAATTGCTAGGTGTATTTCTGAGACTTCACACATTACCACAGTTATGTCAATATCCTAGCACTTTAGGGACAGCTGTTACATAAGGAAATGACATAATGTTTCAATAAGGATAAGATGAGAAGATATTTAGTAATACAAAATTACAAAAAAACATCAAAATAGGTGCACAGTGGTTAGCATTGCTGTCTCACAGCTACAAGGTCCCTGGTTCATCTTTGAGCTCAGGTTTCTGTGCAGTACTCTACAGATGAATGAATGAATGGATGAATGAAAGAAAAATATAAAGACTGTAAGTCCAGCTTGTGTCTCCATAGACATGATCATGATGCAACATATAACACAATACAAAAAAGTGCAAATAGTGTACGAAAGTTTGTGTGTATGTGAGTGAGAGCATGCGTGCATTAGAACTGAACATAAAATAGGACAGAGAAGCTCTGACCTGCGGTTCAGAAATTGGCACTGTGTCTCTGAACACAATCCACTTCACTGTCTCTGTGCAGGGTGGCGTGGTGAGGGAGCCATTGTAGATGAAATATTTTGCTGTCGACTCAGGCAGTAGACCAAGCAGAGGAAAGGCCTCAAGCATGCTACTTTTACCTTCATATCAAAACGGAAGAAGAACATGACATTCCATACCATAAAATTCTCTGTATCTATAAGCATGCCAATTTTGATGTTAAAATTGAAGTCATCATTTAATCAATTAGATAAAATATGAGTGGTTTTAAAATTAAAAAGGTACACAACATATATCATAAAGATCATAGCAAAATGAGCCAAAGTGCATTTATAGCTTATTAAGTTATAGCAAAAGTTGCATTTAGCAGTCACAGTTGTATCTTTTAGAATTTATTCATATGAAATCAATCTCTTTTGCTACAAATTTATATTCCAACTCAGTTTTATTTGTAGGCATTTTGAAAACAAGACACTGTCATAAAGTAGCTGTATCTAGAGCCACATCTATGATCTATAAAATTGTGCTGGGTTTTTCTCCTGCATTTTAAAAAGTGGAGCAGAAGAATGTATTTGATGTTTCAATATAATGAGGCTCATACATCTGGCAAACCTTCATTTGAAAAAGTTCAGCGTACATTGTGCATCCTGATGAGCACAACATTTCTTCTCTTATAATGCTACAGATGGATAAAATCACAGGAAATTTTTCACTTCACTACTTTTGCCCATCTACACAAATTTTGAATTTAACTGAACTATATTAAAAAGAACAAAATAAAACAAACAAACAATCAAGCAAAAAACCCACATACCATATCGACTGACAGCGTTGACCCCATCGATTAAGGCAGCATAGTTCTCATTATCATCAACGCTCTCCTGTGAAACCATGTACATTTCTGAGTACCAAAGGAAACAGAAAAAAGTGCTGTCGAATTGAGAAACACTGACTCACCTCAAACAGGACGGCCAATGCAGTGATTCTGCCATTACCCCTCAGAGCATCATCTATAGATTCAAACTCATTTTCCTCATAACAGTAAATCTGCATCTGTGAGTGACAGCACGTGAGCATTATTAGAACCATATGTATAAAAAGCATCAACCAGCATTTCAAACTAGCACTGAGCTTATGATAGTGGTGAGACTTGATGGTCAACACAAAACACCTTTTAATATTTAATATTTTAGTAACAGGTGATCAATACCAAAATATTGTTTTCCAAGTTTTTGTGCCAAATTTTTACCAGGTTCATTTCTTGAATTAACATGAAAATCAGTTATTACAGATTATTCTTTTTATTTGTATTGCTATAAAGCTCAAACTATATCCTGGGAAAATGAAATATATTGTACTATACTATATACATAGTGAACAGTAGATAAGGCTGATGCTGCAATCCACTGTACTCAGAACTCAGTTCTAAGTTGATATTCCCAAGTTCTGATCTAAACTCATTCCAGTTGATGCCCAGAGCAAAGTTATGTTTGTATGGCTAGTCTCTGAGCTTTATAATCTCATAGAAAAAAAAAAGATCTACATGAATTATTTTAAAATTGGCCTTAATTCAACAGAATTATGTTACAAATTAAAACTTACCAAGCAGTTAAACACCTGTTCACAAAACACAAAAGCTACATATGATGTAACATCAAGTTTTATCAAGTAGAAGGGAATTCTGTTGCTGTTGACTGTGCACCGCCATGTTGATGTGTTTATGACAGAGAATTCAGGCTAGGTGGATGTTACGTGAGTTCCTGACTTGGAATTCCAAGTTGAATGGCCACTTTTCCGTGTCGGAGGTTGGGTTTTTCCGAGATCTGAGTACAATGGATTGCATCATTAATCCTCATCTTGATCTCTTGATCCTACAATGCATTTGGGAAACTCTGAAACTGTGTTAGATGTCTGTATTAAGATGTGATTAATATATGCCTCATACCTCTAGGGGAAACTTGTAGCCATTAAGGCTGTGTTCCGAACCATCTGATGAGGCGTTGCAGCGGCCCCAGTGGAACGTGATCCTGGCTACTTTGAACCGTGACCTGAGTCCTCCTCCACTGATGTAGTACTGTCCATTCACACTGATAACCACTGAAAAATGTAAGTGCAGGAACACACACACACACACACGCACACACACATACACACACAATTTAATAATTAATAATCCTGGTATGAACTGTACAAAGAATTACTGCACTCACTTCCACAAAGGATTCATTTTACACTTGAGAACATGCAAAGAAGTGCCATTCAGTTCCTCTGCAGATACTGCTGTACTTATATAGACCTGTGAGAAATGACAAGGTGTCTCTACTCAGAAGTGCGCAAAAGAATGATTGCCATTTCAGCAGATATCATTCTACATAATTCTGAGTAATTCATTATTCTGTCAGGAGAGACGGGGGTATTCGGCTCAGGAAGATGTATCAGGATATATGCATTTGTATAAAACAACAAAAGCCTTGTTTTTGAAGGGATTACATCCCAGTTTATTTAAATTTAATTTTGACCAGCATGCAGCATGATGGATGCATGATATTCTCACTTTAGACTTACATTAAATGAGTAAAGCCAATCAAATTTGGATGTTGTTTTCTTTATCTAGTATGTCTCTGAGCCAGGAAACAGTAAGCCAACCTGTTTTTCCATCGTTGGTGATAGTGGAATCTGACATGAGCTGGTCCCAGTTCTCTAGCTGCAAATCCTGGTACTGCACTTGAACCTGGGTGAAGCTCTCCTCAATGTTGATGGGTGACTGCCTGGCACCATTGCAAGAGTGGTACTTCTTTACCCAGTGCTGCTGGTTCAAACTTCCTGCAGAGATTAAAATCTTTCATTTCGTTTTATTTTAATTTGTGCTCTGTTTCTTTTCCACATTTTTTTAGCCGGAAGAGTTTGAGCACTTCAGAGAACAAGTCATTGGGTATGAATTGTACTTTAAAGCCTAGTTCTTGGATCAATAAGTTAAATTTGGCACTGAGTTGAATTAGGATGAATAAAAGAATTATGTCTGTAGAGTTAAATTCAAGGTTAACCTGTAATGAAACAGCTAGCTGGATCAGTAACTGCAGCTATGTGGAATAGCCCTTTCAGCTTCAATATCTAAAGATATTTCCTTTTTACCATCAAATAATCTCTTTAAAAAAAAAAAAGATGTAGCCATAAGATACAGCTTTGCCAAATGGCAATCTAAACACCAGTGTTAAATGCAAATTGATCCGAATTTACCAGTGTCAATACAGAATACACCCCTCTGAATAGTGAATACAGATGGCTTCAAACAAATTTCGCAAAAGGAGCCTGCAATCTATATCACAAGTAATGCATGGGAAATGATTTTGGACAAAGCAATCTATCTATAATAGTATTCAAGCGATTCAACTCAGACCATATCAGTCATATTACACCATACACTGTAAATACGTTTGATCCCAAATACACTATCTGTGCTAAATGTGGTAGTAATTACACAAGCTTCTTGTAGGCCTTTAATAAAATACACTCAGATACTGGTGTTATGGGAAAATGGGTTTTACATTTAGACCTAGTTACACTTACTTTGGGCATTCCTAGTAGAAGACGCTTAGACAGAAACGTTAAAAGATTGCACACTTATGCAGTAACAAAGAACATATCATTGTCCTGGGTAAGTGCCAGTGTCTAATCTATTAAAATTGCTTATGATAAACGTATGAAATAGTGCAAGCGCTTTTGATGTGCTTACTGAAATATATTCTTCCTTCTGAGAGCAGCAACTGACTGATCATGTAACTGAACTGATCATGATACTTGTTGCTCTGAGGACACATTTCAGTGAATATTTGCTCACCGACTGAGTAAATCTAAGAGTAATCTATCTACCCAATCTCTTTCACCTTCACCTTTCACCTGGGGGAAAAAAACGAATGATACGTTTTGATAGCTATGTATAATATGTTTAGAATTGTCTTCTTTTCATTTCATATAACATATGGCATGATACCGGAGCATAGGAAACTTGCTGAATGGAGCGAAAATGCTATTTGTCATCGCACGGCAGAGTGGGAAATATATCACCATAACTATATGGTACAGCGCCACAAGCTGAATCATGTGTGCAGATTGTACGAGGCAGATGGAAACGGGTCTCACAGGCTTACGCATGTAAAATAAACATGCCAATCACGCACCCACATACTTTAGCACCTTACACACACACTGTTGAATACCAGTGTCGCTTAAAGATTACGCCGCATTCTCAGCCTCCATTTTCACCTTCATTATTATTCGCTTGACTTCATTGTTGCTTGCTTTAAATCTCTTCACAAGCTGACACATAATTAGTGCATCTCTATAGGGATCTTAAGAAGCCTACTGCTTTCCCATTGTATTGTAGAAACCCGTCCTGCAGGGTGTGTGAGGTCACTGTTATTAGAAAGACTGGTGGCATCAGGTGGAAGAGCTAACCAGGCCAAGCACAGTCTGAGAGATTAAAAGCACTGTGTACTGCAAGCTGTCATGGAAAGGTGAAGCTCTTATAATGCTGCAGAGTCACATCTGGCCCCTGCAGAGGCACACAGCACAGCACTGACATGCTATAATCAGCCGCAGTCATTGCTGCTATGGTTACAAATGGCAAAGGCATTTCGGAGGAGGCTAGCATGCAGAGGCGGCTTAGAAATATGCACAAGACACTGGACACACAGCTCACCCAGATGTTCTCCTTATCGCAGAGCAATAAATGCATGAATTGAAGCTTTAAACATTTTTTTTCTGGGATCTCTTTTCTGGGATCTCTTTTCTGGGATCTCTTTTCTGGGATCTTCTGTGTGTCTTTGAATGAATTTAAATGTACACAATATCATTATTGTAGCTACTCTTATGTAACTTTGATGAGTAAGGATGGGATGACTAAGGACAGGATATAGATATAGTAACATTTTGTACTGAAATGAAGAGACTATTCAAAAATACCGACTTTGTGCTGCTAGGTTTATTTTTCTGATTTTTAAGTGTTTTTTTGTTTAGTGTTTTTAAAAGATTGAATCACTTAGAAGGCGTGTCAGATCCCGCCGACAGTGAATGAGAAAAAAGGACTTTTTTGTGCGGTGGAGTAATGTGTGTTTCTGCCCTCCCTTTTGCTCTTTGGGAGTACTGGGACTAAGCCTGTGTTGGTCCCACTCTTTCACATGTTAATATATTTATTCACAGTTCAGTGCACATGCACACTGTTCGCCTTCCCTCCTCCTCTCCAGGCCACTCCAGAAAACAGGTTTTCCAGCTCATGAAAAAGCTACACAGCACTATGGAGAAGAGTTTCTCACTGTTACAAATACTTTGGCCTATTTTAATAATTTAAGACAGAGATCTTTTTTCCATACATAATGCTCTTTAAAAGTACCATAACAACAATACTGTTCAGGAAATACATATGGAGTTTGCTCAGTGTTTATGCTGATAAAGTTTAGCTGTCTTTTTATGTCTATTAGAACAAGGTCAGACATTATACTGACTTATTCGTTAAGCAATTTCATAGAAACATCCTCATCCCTCTCTTTTTTCCTTAATGAGGTGTATTTACCACTAAAGCTTTACTAGAATTATGGTGCACCGCTTGTTTGATTGGCATGGAGCATAGGTAATGTTACACTTTCCAAACAGGGGATATAAGAGGTACAGAAAGAGGGAGACGACATAGCTAAGACTACATATAACTTTATGATTCTATAAGTTAGCTATGAAAATATAAAGGCATCAATGACACTGACGTCATCTCAGTCCTCAGAAATCAAGGTGCTATTTTCTACTATATATATTTCTGAAGACCACTGGCTTACAACCAACAATGAAAAGGGAGGAAATTGCATTTAAAGATATAATCCCAGCGGCGGTGCAGGAACGATACAGATATTTTGACGAACGGCATCTGATTTCAAACTGAAGTGATTAGGTTTATGTCTGTTCCACTATGGTACATAGCTATCCAACAACTTGACTAAAACATGGCATTCACTGTGTGAGGAAATTAGCTAGCAAGGTTTTAGACACTGTGATGGTCTGGCATACCATCCAGTGTCTCACACACTGAGCGAGTGAGTGAATGAATGACTGCATAAGTAAGTGAGTGAGTGAGTGAGTGAGTGAGTGAGTGAGTGAGTGAGGTTTCAGACATCTTTATGCAGACTGTTTTACCATAAAGTGGTTAAACTGGTCTTACATGACATTTGCAAGGAAATAGCCAAAGCAAGATTGAAAAGTACATACAAACCATTCCAGGTCATTTTGGTGAAATATATTTATATTTTCTAAATGGTGAGGTATCAAAATTTGTTATAGGCTACACAGAAAAAAACGTTTTGGCCCAAAAAAAAAAAATTTGTCTGTTTTGGCTAGAATTCAGCCACAGTGACATATAACAGGTTTTCCCAGACCTGTACACTTATGTCGAGTCAAAAATGTTTTTAATAGCAAATGGATTTTTTAATGCTTTGTCATAGTGGATTTTCTAACTGTGTGTGAGAGTTCATTTCAGGACTGGATTTGCACGCAATATTTTACACAAACTTTTGTGTCTGTAATGCACATGGATACAATAATCTACTCAATATTCTTAAACAAATTCTTTGAAGCAGAATTCACTTAAATAAAGGCTTTGCAGTCCTCAGCTGTTAACGTGAGTGATGCCAGGTTTTTCCCTCCAGATGTGCAAGATACTGATTGCTTCAGCCCTGTTTCTGTCTCATGTTTGCTCGCTTGTTATCTGGCTTTTGGTACTCTTTTTGGGGTGTTTTATTGGTGGTTAAACAAGTTTGTTGTTTTTCCTTGACATGCCTACCTTGCCTTCACATATTTTTTCTGTTGTGTAACATCCAAACCATTTCCATAATCAACTGATGTTGAACTTTTTTAGGCACCAAGTCCTCCATGCTGCTGTGCTGCCAAACGAAATGAGGAGAAAATGTAAGCTAATGAGCTGCCTACTCTTGGTTACAATTGGCTTGTTCATGTGTCTGTCAAGGAAAACATGAGCTGGAATAGAGCAAAGTCTGGGTCATAAAACAACCGAGCCTGTCAGGACAAAATGTCTTTAGTGTCACGTTACTCACAATCTCTCTGTAAAAACAGATCGTGGAGACATTTTAATCATTCACGGTCATATCTATTCACGGTCATATCTATTTTCACAAACTGTGGAGCAATCAGTTAGATACAGAGATAACATGGAAAAAAGATATTTAAGTGGTGAAATAGTGCAAACATTTACAAAACATTATTTGACTGTGTATAACAAGCTTTCTGATAAGCTTTAACTGGGAATTTGATAAAAAAAAAGTCATGCAGAAATTAATGTGCTGTTGATGTCTGTAACTTGTCAATGAAATGTATGGCTATATTTAACATCTGAAACATAAACATTTACTGTTTAATTGTCTATTTTCTATTAATTTGTCACACAATGCAACATCAGTAAAGCCTCAGTATTAATCAATAAAGGGAGTGCAAATGTACCGAGTTCATATAAAATATAAAATTGCCTAATGGCATGAATAATGTGTTGGTCAAGCTCCCTCGGGTCAGAGAGAGAGAAAACGGTTAATGGAAGATGAGCCAGCTGCTAAATTAGCAGAAGTCTAATATGTAATGAAAAGTTGGCGAAAAGGTCATAACACCACACTACTTACATATTGTTCACCATATTATATTTTCAGCACTGCTGTCCCTTTACTAAAGTAACATAAGTAAACTAAAACCCCCGAAGCACGGGGAGAACATGCAAACTCCACGCACACAGGGCAAATCAAACCCCAATCCTGGAGGTGTGAGGCAAACATGCTAACCACTAAGCCACCGTGCCCTCCGTATATAATATTTCCATTTAAACAAACATCAATTAATAGGTTTGTAACCTACTTTATTATTACTTGGGTAACATTACTTATGGTTTAATAATGATAAACTGGTTCGTTAATGTTAACTAATGCAGTAGACAATGTTAGTTAAGGGAATCTTGATATAAAATACTACAACTACACTAGAACTCTCTGTCATCTAAAATTACCAGCAGGTTACTAATGGTGTCTATAATTAAAAAAGAAAAATGCCTACGTCCTTAAATACCAACAACCATTCTTGCTGTAATATTCTACAGTGCAAAAAAATGTAATCTTAGCAAATGAAAATATCTTGAATATAGTCCAATGTGTCTAGCTTTTCCTATTATAAGATTACACTAAACCAAATATTACAAAAGATCATTAAACCTATTTCTAGGTCTAGGTCTATTGTGATCTTATAATAGGAAATTTGACTATATTCAAGATATTTTCACTTAATGTCGTTTTCTTGCAGTGAACTAATGCCATTCAGTTACCTAAAAGCTATTCCTTTCTTTGAAATGCCATGTGTAGGTGGTGCTGGAGCTCATTCAGAACGATCATTCAGTACAGAGCCAGTAGTCAGATAGTAGCCATGACACTGATCCTACTTTATCCGTTTCCATCAGGGACTTTATATCCCCAACCATCTCCAATTCCAGAGAAAGGAGGCTGGGTTTTGCCCAGATACAACACACTGAGTGGAGACAAAGAAAGCACACAGACATTAAGAGGATTTGTCCTCGAAGCACCCACCTGTGTAAGACCAGTCCACGTCCTCAGTAAACCTGTGCTGGTCTCTCAGGTATTTGTTGCTTAGGCCCACTAGAAGACAGACAGAAGCGCAAAGAGAGAGAGAGTGAAAAAATATATCTTGGAGTGGAAAGAGCGATTCAAACAACACACTAAAAAAAGAACAAACATCGACTGGATGTTAGCTACATTTCATATACAGGATACGTGAGAATAGGAAGCTTGAATATCCTGACTAATTTGTTGTGCATGATTGAACAGGATGATGCTTGCTTTCTGTTACAGCAAGAGCCTGAATTGTTTCAGCAGTTGTTTATCTTTCTCCTTCACAGCAGCAGTATCACTTCAATTACTTGTGTAAATGAACACGCTGAGTATTAAAATGAGTCATTATCATTTAAATTGTTCATGGGACCTGTTGCTGTTTTTCTCCCTCGAGCACACAGAGACAGAACACATCACTGTTATATTTGGTGTACAGCCCCACATACACACACACACACACACACACACACACACACACACACATACAGTGCCTTATTATAATAAAAAGTAAATACAGTTTGATTTTAAAAAATTTAAAATTTACTATAAACAAACTTCGTAACACCTAATTTACTAATAAGCTCTATGGCTTGACAGTGGCTTTCAAATGCATTAGGGTTTTTCCACATAAAGTTCTAAAATACGATGCAGCATTAATGCAAATAGATTCATTTTGCACTACTATTGCACTTTATTATCCCTAAAAGTCACTCTGAAAATGACTTTTTAATGCAAGCCATTAATATAACCAAAGGACAGGTATTAAAGTTGTGGAAGGCCATTTCTGCTATATGAAAACAAAATGATGTTATCTTACGGATAAAAACGTTTATCGAACTGATGCCCTAGCATCTCAAAATAATAAGAATGTTCCTTGAAATTATTACTTATGTATATTCTTATGTATATTACTTCTTTATATATACGTTAGCACATGCATGAATACATCAATGTATTGTGAACTCATTTTATACAAAGCATCTCACCACCTTTAACCAGCATTATACCATCACACATGTGGCAACACTCGGGTTATGTTTCTAAGAACGCTTTAAGATCTGAATCTGCCACAACTGTCACTTACAACACGCCCGCTACCTGCACACTGACCACGCCAATCTGTAATGTTTATGTGCAATCTTACTAACTTCACTTAGACTTTCAGATGCTGCCATTACAAGAATTTCCCTCACGGGATCAATAAAGTCTATCTATCTGTCTATCTATCTATCTATGTGAAGTTCATTTATACCATTATCATAATGAGTGCATAACTGAATACATTTTGGGAATACACAACTGTGACACCACTTTTTAAAATGCTCATATACATTTTCCAGTGAAGCGGAATGTCTTAGGTCAGTCTAAGTTCAGCACGGTCATGACCCTGTAAATAGAGAAAGTACTTTGTTCTACTAAAACACATTCTGCCCATTATTCAGAGTGACACAACGACCGCAAGAGCTCAAGAAGTGCTGTTCAATGGCATACCTCTAAGAGTTCGTTTCAATGTTATAGCCGATATGGGAATGTAGAATAAAATCCCTCGCAGTGTGATGTATACAGGTCCAAAATCGATGAATCAAATCCTTGAATTCGTCCCCTTGTCTAAATCTCAATCTCACCTTATAACAAGAAACGAGTTGGCCTTTAAACATTTGCTGAAATAAGAAAATTAAGCAGACCCTAAGACAGATGATGCAGAATGTACTGTATCTTGTTACAAAACTGCAAAGCTCTGAAATACAGGCCCAAAGTCAGGTCTGTCATATCAACCCTGAATTCAGCGTCTGACTCCATATCCCAGAATGCACCTCTGACTACAAACATGGCCACCACAGACTCCAACTCCCAGCTCACACACTCAAGTTCACCTGATCATTGATTGCACACACCTGGACTCAATCACCATCACACACTCTTTAAGCACGCTCACAGCACTGAGACTTTGTAAGTATTTGCTCAGCTCTGTTTCTCAACTGATGTACTAAGCTTTTTGTTTCATGTTTGTTATTTCTGGTTTTGACCAACGATTGTTTTCTCGTTTCACGAAAATCTGTGATTAAGACTGTTTTTTTTTTTTTTAGATTTGTTTGTGCGTGACAGTCTTTATTTTCAATAAAATCAGTCACCACAACTGTCGCCGTCTCTGCTGCCTGATAAGGTCATGGTGGTTTAAGTCAGAAAATATTTTCTGTAGGGTCAAATGTTGCCTTTCAGACTAATGTAAATGTGTGGATGGGTAACGTACAGCAGTGCTCTCAATATGAGAGACCTGATACTGCATGTGTCTTGAGCTTTGGCCTAAAACCTTGCACAAGTGAAGAGGCTTGGTGTTTGTCACTGCTGGTGGGAAACACCTGTTGTACAGGGCAGGTGGAACAACCGAACAGCTCTACACTTGCAGACCACTAACTGAATTATATATCCTCTTAAATTCCTTTGGATTATTTAAAAGCCTTAGTAGATAGAGCCTGAGTGTTGTTCTAGCTCATGAATCATTTTAGTAATCAGTGTATCTCTCTCTCTCTCATTTATATTTATATATATATATATATATATATATATATATATATATATATATATATATATATATATATATATATATGAGAGAGAGAGAGAGAGAGAGTTTCATGATTGTATTGTTTTTATTCAATGTATTTACATAAACAGTTGTTTTGAGCAGGTTTTATTTTTCTAAAAGAGAGTTTCTCTAAGCTCTAGAGCATTTCTATCAATCAGCCAGAGGAGTCCATATCTGAGAGGTCATCTCTTGCAGGTAATCGAGTTGTTATTATTATCAAAGCTGGCAACTCATAATTCTTGGGTCTCAGGCAACAAAAGGAGCACAATAACCTCAATAACAATGCTAATTCTTATGGCCAAATGTGCAGAATATAATAGCCGATTGAACATTATTGGTTCGGAAAAATATAGAGGTAATATGTTCTTCACTGAGCCAGAAGGTGAGAGTAAAGGGAACGTGAAGAGACGGCTGTACTCACCAGAGAGCTCCGCAGAGCAGTTTTCATTTTTTGTACAAATGGATGGTGAGCAAAGAGCCTTCATTCATATGATTACATGATTCCGATGTGTTGTTAATGGACACAAATACATAGATGCATACAATTTCTATTTATTTATTAAAAGAAAGCTGTAAAAATGGCTCTTATGTTCTTGAATGAACTTTCTTCATCATTATTAAAAGAAAACCTTCCCCGAAATTTATATTGGCATTATAATGAGATGCAGCTTAAAAGACCCCATTTGGAGCAGCAGCAGCACTGCGTCCCAGCTTCGTAACAGATTCTGATAGCGTGTCTGGCTAAATAAATCCGATAAAATATTTTTAGGTCAAGTATAAACAGCAGTTATTTGATTTGAGAAAGACATCATTGTTTTGAAAGATTACACTGTTCTGCAAATTGTTATAAGTTGTTATCATTTGTGAATGAAAAATGACTTCTTTTTTTTTTTTTTTTCCAGCAGCCCTCAAGAGTTTTTCTTTTCAGTGTTTTCCATAGCGGTAGGCATATTTGGAGCACAAAGATTATTTAGAGCACTGAAGTAATTTGGAGCACTGAAAAGATCAGATGCAGATAGTGGCACTGTGCTACACCCCGAATTCAGAGACTCTCTCCAGAGAAACTTTGAAGAGGTGTTCTCTTTTATGCCTTCTTTTTTTTCCCCCTTGTTTCAGTCACATTTTTACCTCATTAATTTTATATAAAAACTACCTGCTGTTCTTTTTCTCTGAATAAACTCCAACATGGGCAATTTAGGTGTGCTAGACCTCAGTTATTTTAGGACATTTCCTAGGGTCAGGGTTAACATACAGGCATTTTTGATTTAAGGACTTGAGAGAGATGAGACTACACATCACAGGAACTGAAATATGGTTCTGGGAATGCGGTTTAAGAATCCGTGTGTGTGTGTGTGTGTGTGTGTGTGTGTGTGTGTGTGTGTGCGAGCACGCATGTGTGTGTAAGAGTGTGCTATGGAGAAGCTTGAGTGACCATGTGATTTAATTATTGCATGCATGAGTATGTACATCCACAATGTGTTACAGACCAGCTGTTAGCATGCGGGTCAGAGGTCATGTGACATCCAATAAGCATGAGAAAGCAGTGCCAGTTGCTGAAGGTGATAACACCAAGCAACAGCTGTGAGCTTCAGGCTCTCCTGAAACAGCACCGCAGTTCCTACACAGTGCATAACATCCAAAACCATGACATTCGTTTAGCTCACGCAGTTTAAAGCCTATAAATCATGTTATCTGAGTTGGCTATGCTCTGTCTTACTGGTGTGTCTCTTTTTTGGAGTTGCTATAGGGTGGAACTGCAGTGGGCAATACAAAAAGCACATGAATAAAATGAAGACTACAAAGCTGTAGTGGGTAGAAGGGACCGGGTTTGGGAACTACTATCCTACATACACTGTTACTTAAGGGCACATTTGAAACTTCCAGCTTTGGTGGTACTGCAGGATCTTGCTGCAGTACACAGAAGAAACTGACAGCTGAAAAAAAGTAGACTTTTCTAGGCTGTAAAGGTCTGTGCAGAAACATCACTTTGGCAGCACAACTACCTGCCGTCCCAAATGTCAGCATGTGGAACCGGCATGTGTATAGTATATCCTTCCAGATCCTTAAGAGCTCCAGTCGCCTATGCTGCCAGTGCTGATGATACACAACGCTTTTCATCACAGCATATCCGACAGGGAGCAGGTCTCTAATCAGCATGCAGGACATGCCAAAGAAAACTCCTAGACAACACACAGGGTCGGGGATGGCGTCTTGCCACTGGAACTTCCTGCACTGCCTCATCCGTCACTATGGTCACAGGAGCAGCCCCCTTTGTAATTTCCCTTTATCCCTTCTGTTGTGTTCACTACTTAGTAATAGATATATTGTTCACCACATCTCACTGACCCAGGCCATTTCTTTTTAAGCAATACATTCATGAATTTTTTTTTTTTGTTTCATTTAAGCAATCATTTAAATAAAAAAAAAAAAACGACTGTGATCTAAACAGAACTAACAAGTCCTTAGTTACAGTCACAGTCTAGATCCTTCCTGACATTAATTCTCCTAGTCTCTCCTGCCAAAGTACCTGAGGACATGCAGTCATCAGTTAAGTGTAGGTACAGAACAACTTCCTGTAGTCAAGTGGACCTCAATGACCTCAGTGTTTTTTTTTTTTCCTTTCTAAACATTTACATTGCAGTAGAAGAGAGAGATATAAGACAAAGTTCAAAAGAACGCAAAGGTCAAAATTATAACTGTCATGATTCTATTATCAGTTCTTTTTTTTTTCTTTAAACTGGCCTATTTTTCAATTTATCAAATTAAAAACACTTAAGTACACAGTGTGTACCTTTAATTCTCAAGTAACATCAGCTCTGTCACTGTGTCTTGTGCGTTCTTGTTTTTGGTCTGTGTATACTAGTTACCATAGTAAACAATCTTTCTATAATTATTATCATTTACAATATAAGGCATTAAAGATTAATACTGAAAGTAATTATGTCAAGCACAATAATGTTGTTTTGTCAAGCTTCGTCTGTTCGCACCCACAGTAAAAGCTTAAAATGGCTTCGAACAATTAAAGGCACAATAATTGGTTCCTGTATTGGACTCCTACTGCCTGGTGAAAAAAATGATAACAACTGTATTTATTTCCCAGTAGCCAAAAAAGGTTTTCAGTTGAAATGTGCCAGAAACTGAATTTAATACCACAGGCCTTTCTACAGCTTTACCAGATTTGTTCTGTCTGAGAGCTCCCATTTGAGCAGATTGTATTTCTCAGGCAGAAAAAAGCCATATCTTAGGTGAACTTGCTGCACTTTAAACCAGCAACAAGAGGTTGTGTGCATGAGGCTTTCACCATACCCTAATATCCCTTTTGAAATGTAAGAAAAGAGTTCTCTTAGGTTCGTGTAAGGTCTTACAGAGACACTGCTCAGCGTGGAATATGGCTCAATCAAAAATTCAAGAGCATGTTTCATAACACTGGTTTATGCTGCCATGGCAACAGACATAGTGCACAATGTAGGTTTCATCTAGCATCTGTATCATGAATCTTCCAGTGCCATGGTAAACTCTCCTCCATCAGAATTCAATGCAATGCTTGACCAAAACACAAACCCAGGTTAATCAAGTAACGTACAAGTATCACGCTATAGGGCTGAATTGAGCTGGTCTTGGGATGCCACTGTTTTAGTCATTTGTGATCAGAAATCATTTTCTACATGACATTCATTCTTAGGAAAGAAAAATGTCTTTCAATTTTACAAAAAAAAAAAGTTACATTTAGTAAAAGGATCTGAGGCGCTGTGAGGGTCTTGAGCACATCATCCTAATGAAATTCCAACAACAGACTTCAAATAACTACACAAATTAAAGAATACAGTCTCAATAATGATATGAATCCATGTAATATTATTGCCCCAGTCTGCATCTAATGCCATGCTCAAGCAATAAATCAACAACCATAGCTGCTGCTTATATAATCCTGTCGAGGTGACATGGATTATGAAGGCAGGTCGTTCTAAACAATCTAATAATAAGATGAGGTATTATGGTAATACCATTCTGTGTATCCTCGGGTGCCTGCTAAATATGACGGAAAGCTTTCCTTATGTTGTTTATTTCTAGCAGTGAATGTTCAGTTCATGCTGCCAAAAATTATTTAGGGCAGAGTCTTGGAGGCTAGAAAACTGCATTAGGTTGGAGCACATAACACAGCTCTTCATGAGATTCTCCCATGAAATATTCAATGCATATGAAGCATTCTTTAGAGAAGCACTAGGCTAACACTGTGACAAATATAGAATGGTTTATCGCCCTTTATCACAGCTAAAGAACGGCTGCAACAGCTAAAGCTTTCAGAGTGACTTTCGCCATCCAAGCGAAAATGCAGGCTGAGAAATTCTAAGTACTGATGATTACAGTGAAATGTACTTTTAACTGTGCAACAGGAAAGTACATGTGCACCATTCATTAATTAACTTTCTAACACCGCAGGTCGTATCCACTGATGACCCTGTGTATATGCTATTGCTGTGGGTTCAAACTGATTGAGTGGACACATGCTGCTGGGGCTGTCACGGGAATATCGGTCTTCTCATTCCAGCCTATTCAATAAAGTAAAAACTGAATTATGTTTCCTATGACATCAAATGTTTGAAAAGGTCATTCTAATGCAATATGACATGGGATGTACTGAATGAGACAGATGCTCCCTGACGCCATACAAACCCTCATACTTCTCCTATGGGCCTTCAGCCTATGGTTCACTGAATAATAAACAGACAACCATACACAGTGGGTAAAGTAGTGTAGCATGTGCCAGCTCACATACACAAACTGAGGGCACAGCTGCCATCACAAGCCTTACACAAAAAGTAAAGCAGCAGTCAATCTGAATGGGAAACTACTCACCCTGGACAATGTGAGTATGTGACCTGATATTAATTATTTCATATGACACCAATTTTTTTTTTTTTTGATGGATCACTATATCAGTGTTGATAGCAGAGGCTAAGAGTTAATGAGCAGAAGGGCAGATGGTAGACGATGCTTCACCTCATTCCAGCAGATGGCATTAACACCATGATATCCTACATCCAGCCAAAAACACAGTATAGCCACTACAACAAATAGTTGGACAGCTATGGCCAGATTGGTCACACTTCTGTCTTGCATAGGCTGGCCAAATTAAAAACTGTATGTCCATCCAAACAGACAACTGAAGTGCTTTCTACATTGGGAAAAGTGTTGTCTGCACACAAACAGGTTCTGAATTCCCACACTTTGGATTTGAAATGAAACACTGCCTGTGACATTAAAGTGGGAATGCCTGGGAAACCATAAGTCACTGGACAGCTGGCTGCTCAGTTGACACTTGGCCAGCTGTACAGTACGTTCCTACATCATCGGTTCATGCTCAAAGCAGCCAACGCTTTACTAAAGTACATTTTATATACGGCATCTGGACTCTTTTGCTGCTCTTCAACACTAATAAATACGTAAATAATTAAGGAATATTAGCGTCCTAATATATGGGATTGTACTTCTGACAGAGAAACTGTCTCTTTTACCTATAGGTGTTTTCCTGAAACCAAAGAACTGATAAGGGTTTGAGATTTAACCTTTTTCTGAGCGTGCAATCCACAACACTGGCAAAGTTGTTTAAAAAATAAAAAACAGGAAGGTTGCTTCAGAAAGAAGTTTATCCCAAATGTAAACGACGGGAAAAGCTCACAAAAATACTAGCAAACCATTTAATAAATGCATGAGATCAGGGTGGAGAAATGCACAAACTGCCTCAACCATAAAAACAAACAAACAAACAAACAAACAAACCAACAAATAAACACAAATAAAAATAGAGCTGCCAGTGGAAGTGATGATGTGATTATTGAAAGTAGGAACATTTCTGAAGTGAACAAAAGTACCCTTTCCACTCAGATTTCTACTCAAAACGCAGTATATGAAAAGCAGCCTGGAAGCAGCTATAGAGTTGTTCAGGGGGGAGAAAAATCTACAACTTAACCTGGACCCCACTGAGCTGCATTTACTTTACTGAAGACAAGAAGCTCCTGAACATCAGCAAGAACTGACAAATGAATGCATTACAGGCTTGAACGCATGGAAGAATGCATAGAAGCAGAGAAGCTCTAGTTATTCTGGTGATGTCTTTGGGTCAAGTTGAAAGAATTTGCAACCAGGAATTGGGTTTTAAAAAATGATATTCAGTTTAGATCCAAAACAGAGAGAAACAAAACAACAAAAGCTGTCACAGTACAGTATTGCAATGCACAGGTGAAAGCAAATGAGTTACCCTTGATTAAAAAAAAAAATAAAAAAAAATCTGCAATAATATATTTAATTAATGGCAAATGCGCTTTTAACTGACAGCAGAGACTCATCCTGCGTCTGTATTCCAGATGCACAGGTTCTTACCTACTGAACACAGGATGCACAGCTGAGAGAGTAAAAAGCAGAAGCTGATTTTTATCCCAGACATTGTCGAGCGATTGGGTTTGAAGTCGGGAGTGAAGCCCCTTAGAGCAGAAACGGCGTGCTGCATGTGAGGATGCTACAGAAGGTCCATGTCGATGCTCGCACTCAGTATTCCCCTGCACACTGCAATCCACAGTGTCCCCGATATGGTGAGCCAACAGGGTCATACACACAGCCACATCCTACCCTGCACCGTACACTGTGAACACTCCAATCGCAAGGGCTTTCCCACAGCCCACAGGAAACGCATTGATATCCCTTGCTGGTTTGAAGTAGGTTTGACTGAGGGTGGACATCCATTAACCAGGATCAACACCGTAATGAGGTCCACACTGCAGAAAAAAAAAGTCAGTGCAGCTGTTATCCTTTCATTCTTCAATAAACTCTTCGGACTCGAGTTAGATCGTAATTTTATCAGTAGTAATTCAAATTTATTTTCAAAACAGCTGTTCAATTCAATTCAATTTTATTTGTATAGCGCTTTTAACAATGGATATTGTCACACAGCAGCTTTACAGAAATAAACAGATTCCAAAATAAATTGTAAATATGTGAATTTATCCCTAATGAGCAAGCCAAGAGGTGAGGGTGGCAAGGAAAAACTCCCTGAGACGATATGAGGAAGAAACCACGAGAGGAACCAGACTCAGAAGGGAACCCATCCTCATCTGGGTGACACCGGATAGTGCGATTATAAATAAATCCCTTCTATAAGACGTTGATTTTCTGAATCCCATACATGCATTCATTAATAATGATCATTATACTACAGCGCAGATGAATTCTCAAATCTGATTGGTCAGGACAGTAGCATGGCTCGGACGGTAGTTCCAGCTGTAACATGATTGATAGTTTCTATAGTAACAGCTCATACACAGGGACTTGTACAGCAAACGTAATCTAAGACTAATAATAAATGGATTTTAAAAGATGTGTTGTTGTTTAATAAAGAAAGATGTATAATCGTTGTTGTGGTGACATTTTTTGTTAGGAGACGTTTATTTAACATTTATGGAATGTTGAATTTTTTTGCTTTGTAAAGTTTCCCAGCACAGGAAAGTCTTCAGGACAGAGCAGTTTACACTTTCTAGTTTCTTAGTATAATGACGAGTTGTGTTTTTTTTTTTTTGAGAGAGAGAGAGAGAGAGAGAGAGAGAAGGAGAGAAAAGGAAATGCTGGTGGAGAACCACTGTTTATCGTTGCCTTGCATATGTTCCACAACACTGAATCAAACTTTAAACCATTAAAATGCGCAACGTGCAAAAATGAATAAATACAATATTTAATTAAAAAATTAAACATTGTAATCATTGGCAAATCGCTGTGGTATAAAAATAACACAGAATGACACACTCCAGACATGTGATTATATGAAAAATATCCACTTCGGGGTGGTAATGGCACTCTGCTTGGTGTCAGGTTGTATCACACCACCCCAGTGTGGATTATTTTCTTATAACTGCATGATCTTTCATGTGTTATTCCTTACTAATCATGTTCATAGTATGTTATTAATGAGAAATATTACACAATACAATTTCAAATTTAACTAACCGTATGCATCTATTTATAGCCAACTAAAGAGCTTGTAGTTTAACGTTTAAAGTAGCATGCTGATTTCTAGTTGAAATTTATAAAATAATAATAATAATAATAATAATAATAATAATAATGAACTTTATATTTCACCAATCACCAAATGCCCTCATAAACTCTTACATTTATGTCCTATGTTTTTGCATATACAGTGTACTCACATTTTTATCCATTTCAGTTGTTAGCCCATAATACATGTACCTCTCAACAAGAAGTGCATTTTCTGAAATTTGCTTTCATATTTCTTAAAAATGACAAAGTGAATTGACTTCATATTATAGGTGCAGACAGTATGGAATGTCCAGGGCCAGAACATACCATGTATTTTGTCTACTTATTGAAACATAGCTTTTTATTAGTCTCAAAAGTGAAGACATAACACCATTTCTTACAGAACATTTTCTTATTCTTCCAACATTGCAACAGTAAACTGATTTCAAATTAAAGAACAATAAAGTTGACATCTTACCATTAACAAATTGTCTATTTTATCTAATTATAGTAAATTATAGAACCGAACTTTTCTTTGCTTTGTGTATGATCTTCATATTCAGTAATTGCTTTATGCTGGTCAGGGTCATGTGGATCTGGAGCCTATCCTGGGCTACCTGCTGCTCCACTGTGCCACCCGGTTTTGTATTATATATTTACATAAATGAAATTGAATAAACTTATGTAAAACAACATTCCATTCTAAGACAAAGATGTTATGTACAGTTTAAACAGACAAGCATCATTCTGGAGGTTACCATAAAACCCCTAATATACACTCACTCAAGTTTTGCAGACTGGCTTGTGGTGTTCCCTGAGAGCTAAACATCCATCTATAAAGTCTATAAAACCTACAGTGTCCTCCTCAGCTGAGAAACAGCCATCATTGCTGATTGGGTAGTCAAGCAATGCAATTCCTTTATGTTCTCATAGTTAGTTATGGCCATGATTTTAGGTGACATGTAGGATGCAAAACTCTAACTGATAACCCTAACTTATTCCTCAATCCTACATCCATTAACCCATGCCCTGGAAATCGATTGATCTTTAAGGAAATGCCAATTCTTAAATTCTATGTACTTGGAGAACTCAATGAGGGAGGTGAGAGACGTGAATAGGTGGTTTCTAATTCAAAAGATACACAGGTGCTTCAAATCCTTGGACAAAAGTCAAATAATATGCCTTATTAGTATGCTTTAAACTGAGAAGTCAGGTGATGAGTTTCTTGTTTAGGCTAAAAAACAAGCTTTAAAGCAGTAATGTTGCAGTAATATTTTAAGTAAGGTTAACTGAGTATGTAATGTATGTAGTTCTGAATAGGCAGATCTGTTATACAGTTAAAACAGCTGGGAAACATGTCAATAAGTGAAGTGACGCTTCATTGATTGGATGTCTCATTGGGCAAATGTGTTTGTTCTCAGTTCCTCCTCTCTTCATTTCATCCTTGCATCCCTTTTCTTGCTTCCTCGGAGAGAGGTGATAAGAAGTGAGGAAGAGAGGCAGGGAAAGGAAATGATGAGGCTCAATTAAAGAAATGAGAAGCATTAATATTGTAGTGTCACTGCATGGCAGTACAGCAGGCACTAATTCACTTAACTCTCCATGGTATTATCATTACTGTAATGTTTAATGTCATCGCTCTGTTAGATTAAGTGTTATTTGTTAGCCTAGGAATGTCCTGTTTGTCTGTGACACATGCAGTATGTGTTGTTTTATGATGGATTGTAAAAACAGAATTTTACTACAAAACATGTATCCAATACTTAACTGCAAGCTACATAAATGTTTGGATTTATAAACTGACTGAAAGTTTGCTTTATACAATTATTTATTTAAAATTAACACAAGTACAACATAAGTTGTGTCCGCAATCCAGTTCATGTCAGATGTTGATAATAACCTCCAACTAAAGTGAAGTGACGTGTGGCCAAGTATGGTGACCCATACTCGGAATTTCACTCCCCTCACCTACAATCCCTGCCGGACCTGAGACTCGAACCCACGACCTACTACTACTACAACTACAACTGTAGTGAAAAATATTTACTGATAATTAGCGACTATGACAAATAAATTGTCTTTACACTTATTACTGACATGAAAGAAAAACATCAAACAAAGTAAATATCACTATTGTCTTCCTAAATAAGAACAGAAAATACTTCACTTTCCCCTCTTTTATGGCGCTACTTATAAAAACTCCATTGTGCAGCTTGACTTTGCTCTCAGAATTACATAAAGTATAATCTTTTAAACATTTGTTGATACGTAGTCTACTTCCTGGAAAGCGTGGTGGTGCAACAGGTTGTCTCGCTACCTCACAGCTCCAGGGTCTCAGGTTCTATCCTGAGCTCAGGTTAGTGTCTGTAGGGAGTTTTGCATGTTTTACCCGAGTCTCTGTGGGTTTCCTCTGGGCTCTCCTGTTTCCTCCCACCTCCCAAAAACATGTCAGTAGATGGATTGTCTACACTAAATTACCTATAGGTGTGGCCAGTGTGTGTGTACATGGTGCCCTGCAATACAAAGCGTATTCCCGGGATAGAATAATAAGTTAATAAAGATGAATGAATGAATTAATAAATGAATTACAAGAATACAAACATGTGCGTGATGACTATAGTTTTGTACCTAGTCCAAATCAATATGCTTCATGAAGCCATGTCACAGAGTGGAGAAGTTAACAAGTCAGGCAACTGAAACTGTCTCCTCTGTCTTGTGTTTTAGCCGGAGCTCACACAAACATCCTCTTTCCTGTTATCCTTTTGCATAAATTTCCATAATTGAACTGAGATTAGGTCTAATTTATGCAGGCTCCTTACCTCTCTTTCAAGAAAGCATTTTTGTTTGAGTGCTTTTGATAGGGCTTCTTTTACATCTATATAAAGGCCATTGTGAGCATATACACTGAATACTACACCATGCTGGAGAGTTGCTCGAGATCTCAGTCTGCAGAGTTTCATTGTGCTGTCTTTCTGGAATTAGCCCTGAAAATGCGAGCACACAAATTCTGATCATGCATATGCTGTGGACAGTGATATATTAGTGTCAGTTCCCATGATGTGGAAGTTTTATGGTGGATTCTGTGTTAGCATCAGTTGGAGAAAAATACCAAAAACAACCACATAATGAACTTGAAGTAATCCTGCCTCAGAAGTGGGATGTCAGAACTCAAAATTGAGTCACTTTCGACCTCTGTGTGTTCGAGCTACAAAGTGGAGAAAAAAAACGGATGCCTCTATGTTCGTCTTTTGCTAGCAACAAGCTATCCAGCTTACTGTGATTAGTGATGTATATGTTCCTCCTCAAAACAGTGAACTGTATAATCAGTGTTATAGATTTATCAAGCGAATATGTCTGTATGTTGATTGATCTAAAGCGAATACTTGTATGTACAGTATAGCTCATTTAAAGGTAAGAAGTACTGCTGTGTTTACTGTTCATGCTGTGTCATGATGTTGATTTGACGTCACTTGCTGAACCTGGGGTTGAGGAGACTGCCTCGAGTTCCTGAGTAGGAATTCCAAGTGTGTTTTTTTCTAGTCTGAGGTCAGAAATTACAAGTTACAACTTGTAGTTGCAGCATAATTCATGCATAGTTGAAAAAAATGCATAATATAAAAATAATGCATTACATACAGTCAGGTCCAGAAGTATTTGGACAGTGACAGAGTTTTTGTGATTTTGCCTTTATACACCACCACAATGGATTTGAAATAAAACAATCAAGATGTGATCGAAGTGTAGACTTTAAGCTTTATTTTAAGAGGTTCCACAAAAATATGGCATTTACCACTTAAGAATTACAGCCATTTTCAACAAAGTACCTCCATTTTCAGGGGCTCAAAAGTATTTGGACAAAGTGACATAATTGTAAATATAACCATAATTTTAATACTTGGATGAAAATCCTTTGCAGTCAATGACTGCCTGAAGTCTGGAGCCCATGTTCTCAAAACTCAAATTCTGAGTTTCCTCCCTGGAGATGCTTTGCCAGGCCTTCACTGCAGCCACCTTCAGTTGCTGCTTGTTTGTGGGTCTTTCTGCC
>CM040992.1:8805791-8816867 GCA_022985145.1 Pangasius djambal
GCGACTGACTTGGCCATTGAAGAATATTCCATTTCCTTGCCTTCAAAAAGTTTTGAGTCGCTTTTGCAGTATGTTTAGGGTCATTATCCACCTGCACTGTGAAGCGGCGTCCTATCAGTTTTGCAGCATTTGTCTTGAAGTAATGAGGGAATGGACCGCACCTAGTCAGTTAACTTCTTGTCAGTCACTTTGTCCAAATACCTTTGAGCCTCTGAAAATGGAGGTACTTTGCTTAAAATGGGTGTAATTTCTAAATGGTAAATGCCATATTTTTGTGGAACCTCTTAAAATAGAGCTGAAAGTCTATACTTCAGTTTTATTTCAAATCCATTGTGGTGGTGTATAAAGGCAAAATCACAAAAACTCTGTCATTGTCCAAATACTTCTGGACCTAACTGTATTTATGCAGGAGTCCTGCAAAAGGGTTTATCCATGAACGGTTCTGTTGCCCCACTGAGTAGGAACTGTAAGAGACACACTAAATAAATGCCACCTGCCACTCGATGGTAAATGAGCAGAATAAAAAGGACAGACAGAAAACAGGTCACCTGCAGGGATGTTCAAGATTTACACTAGTTAGCATCTAAAATAAAAATGTAGTAAAAACAAGGGTACAAATGATAAAGTTTTCACACCACACCTATGGACTGATAAGGCTGGACCACTTACCCTCCAGCATTTTATCTCTATTAAGGTTTTGCACTAAATTTAAGCAAATGAAATATGCACAATGATGCAGTTCAACTGACTGGATCCAGAGAGAGGAGTGAGCCTTCATCCCTGTACAATTTATGCATGAAATTTGTGTGTTATTTCAATGACATTCAAGTGGGTCATTGTCAGAAGTACTGATGAGCAGTAACATCAGCTTCGACTTCAAACTCTCCAGCTTCATACAGTGTGACACATACTGATGCGTGTCACATCGGGTTACAGCACATGCCAGTTCTGCTTGTCTCCTGCGTGTCCTATAGTTAATTATAACACTGTAATTCACATCCAGCTAAACATTTTACACTGAATACATTCAAAAGACATTCCAACATTTCACGTAGGTTTAATTTCGTGCTAAGACACTAGTTGTCTGAGCACTTTTTAAATCTTCAATTATCAAAACACTATGTTTTAACCGAAATAAATATGTTAAAAGGTTGTATTGTGCTGCTAAATTTACACTGTGAAAATGTTACTGCAGCACTGTAAAGCTCATCCATATGTTTTTTTTTAAACCATTTGAAACCCAGTATTGGAAAGAACACGAGATAATTAGCATCAAATTGCTTCAGTTGGTATAGTTTTGTCATTTATAATTACAGGAACTGCATTTTGCTGTATTTGTCTGTGTTGTATAAAGCCTCTCAGACACTAGCAGTGGATTCTGGAACGGATCGTGTGTTTGGTTTTTTTTTTTTGTTTTTTTTCATATTTAATCTCCTCCTTGAGGAAAAAGCCTAGGAAAATATCAACCAGCTTCACATCTGCTTAGGATGTCATCAAAGCAACCTCATATAACTACATATATACAACCATTTTCACCATTTCTACCTCTTTGTCCTGACTTATCCTGCATTCTGTCCTGCTATCGTGGTAAAATGTGATATCTGCTGTATCCTGCATACAGTACCTCCTTCAATCTGCCATTGCAGTCATTGAAACTCACTTGCTCGGAAATAATGTGACTGTGGGTAAGGGCTCCCAACGGTGGCCCACTGTCCCATATGTCTGTGTTGCAACTAAGTTTGAGAGAAGATCATCGAATACCTCCTGAACCTGTGTGCCAAAGAGCTTCCCAGGAACCAGTGACAGGTGGCACAAAGTTTTTTTTTTAACCAATCTCTGGCAATGGCATTTGAGCAAGCCAAACTTGCCCTCCCCTTAGCGTCAGCAGACCCACTGATGTCCCATGCCGTACTGCCATGCCTCCCAAATCTTGGAGAACTGCCTGGAAGATTTCTGTGACGTATGAATCTCCCATCATGGACATTATCTGGGCGTGGATTTGCCTGCAATACTTTGTCAAGCAGTACTAAGTGTGTTGACAGGATGTTCAGTATGAGTACTACAGCTTTGTGTATATTTTTTCACTGTTCTTAGGTACAAATCTACAGTATTCAGGTGTGATTTGTGTGAGACTTAACAGAGCATAAGCTATTTTAGGAAAGTGCACATCTTTAGGGTGTCCATGTAGAGCCATCCACAGCAGCAGAAGGTGAGTGAATGGAGGCAAACGGAGCAGGAGCAGACCAGATGGAGAACTTTCTTGTGCCATTAAATGACCAAAACAAGCTGAGATAAACTAGATAGAGCTGGGTTAAAAAATATCCCAAAATATCCACAACACACAGATTGGAGTTTGTGCTTAAGATTAAAGCAAGAGACCTTTTCACTCAAGCATAAAGAAATGGTGGAGGACAACGCCCTAAATGTCAAGGTGGCCAACACTATTCCCTGAAGCACAGATATGTTTTTAGAAAAACTCAGATACCTGTATTAGCCACTGGTGAACTTTCATCAATTAACCGGGAATTGTTTCTAGGAATTGCACAAAGGTGTGTGACTGTGTGGTCAAATCTGTGTGCTCGAAAATTTGTCTTTGTCTCTCATTTTTTATATTTTGATCATATTGTGCACTATGTTGTAAATAACCTACAAACAAAATGCATTCTTTTTTTTAGTCTCCTCAGATGTTGTCTTTTAGTTTCCACAGTGGCATTCCACATCAATATTCATGGTCATTGACACTCCCTGGCACACAGCCTTTCTAAAACAAAAAGTGTCGCATAAAAGTTAAATCAATGCATTGTTTTATGTGAATGAATGAACATAATCATAATCATAATCCAGTACTCAAACGTCTTGTGAAGATGTATTTAGTATGTGTTTTATGTGTTTTATCTCGGTGTCCTTAATTTTTTTTTTTTTACTAACCAAGTTTAAAATGGATTTTCTCAAGAAGACAATCATGTACATACATGTTGCTTTCATACTATTGTAGCACAAGTTGTGCTGAATATAGTGTAATGAGACATTTGCCATTAATATGCTGTAAGTAACTGAAATAAGAACAAATATCAGGGCATGTCACAACATCTCCAGGACCCCAAAAAAAAAAAAACACCTGAGACTCATAATGGTTTGGCATGACTTTTTAATTGTTTTGCTTGAAGTGAATGCAGAATTTCACAGCATTACCAATCAGCATCTTCAGCAGCCATTTTATGGTTTGTTACACAGATGTACCCCTAAACTTCTTCATGTCTTCATGTCTTCCTGTCTATGATGAACAAGTGAGTAAAATTCATTCTTTGTACCTAATATTGCATATTAGATTTATTACAGTAATAGAAAAATGATACCTGTGATTTTGGAGGGTTTTGTTGTTGTTGTTTGAAAATGTGCTGGCAAAATTTTGCTCTTTTTTGTTAAATTTTTTTTTACAAGACTACTTCACGCACATAGCTTATTTATTATTGCTAACAGCATATACACCTCCTATAGGATTTATTTATTTATTTATTTATTATTTTTACATGTACTTGCAGTCTTAAACGTTTTTGCATTTTTTTTGTGAGCTAATCTTTAACAGTTTTTTTTTTTTTTTACTTTAACAGTTAATGTAATTGTTGAAAGGAGCTCTTTATACTGAACAATTTAGCCTACAGGTCTTCCTTGCTAAACAACAACAACAATAATAACAATAACAATAACAATAATAATAATAATAAATATTTGAAAATTCTTCATAATAAAAATAAAGGAAACCTTCTACATGGCCACCCACTACAAACGATTTCAGCACAGCGAGGTAGGAAACACCGCCGCCATCTAGTGCTCATGTATCACATTTACAGTTAGCGGTTTCCGGTGACGTCATCACTCGGCGCCGGATGTAGAGGGAATGTGGTTGTGGTTGTGTCCTTGATTCTGTGTGATAAGTTGCAAAGTTACCAAGAACTGTGGATCATATTAAACGCAACAGTCGAATTATAGCTGCAGAAAATATTTTGCTTTCGTCCTGCTATGTGATTCTCACTGGTAAGTTTACTAAAACATCTGTTATTCAGCCAGGTTTCTGTAGTTTCCTTTTAGCTTCTGCTAACACTGTGGAGGCTTAACAGTTAAACTCTCAGTTCAGATTTAGAAAGTGTTATTGAGATTACATTACCAGATTGCGTAGACAGGAAACTTTTAACAGATCTTCAACCAGTAAGTAATTACAGAGCAGTTATAAACTCTCACCTTTGAACAATGTAAGATTGAGACTATGGATTTGTATATTGGCCACCCAGGCTAGGGCCCAACATCTATTTTGGGTGGATTTGTTGGCCTCCCTATACAGTGTTGTGCCAGTGTTTGCAGTGGAACGTCGAACCCCTGTCGAAGTTGATCCAGTGCTGACAAAGGTGAACTTTTCATAACAACCCTGACAATGTTGGGCCAGTGTTGGCCAGGTGGATTTAAAGGAGGCTAAATGTCTATCGGCCCTGATGGACTAACGTTAAACCAGAGGACAAAATTACCCAAGATTGGCCCGACGTTGGCAAAGGAACACCCTGACATCCCTACCAAAGTTGACCCAATACTGGCCCAATGTTGGCAAAAGGTGCACTTTTCATTATAACCCTGCCAATATTGGCTAGACGGATTTATAGGTGGCTGAATATCTGGTGGCCCAATGAACAAAATTAGGTTGGGCCAATATAGGCACCCATCACTGGCTTAACAGAATCACTAACACTGGACCTATGTCCGTTTGCTGCCTAGGTAAAGTCTTGTTACATTTAACAATTGCAGTGTTTCACCTGACATTATATCGGGGGGCGCCCCGCCCCCCCAGAAGGTCAAGTTCATTTTTATTCAATTTTATTTTCTATATAGCGCCAGATCACAACAGAAGTCATTTAAGGTTACCTTTCCTATAGAACAGGTCTATACCTTGTTCGTTTATTAAACAAACTAAATAGCCTTATGTTATATATCTTATTTACACGACGGGACGTCATTTCTGTCTCTACATGTTCGCGCGTTTACAATTCCCTTCTGCTCTGTATCGCGCGCGGCGGAGTTCCGCCCCGACGCATGCGCACACACACACACACACACACACACACACACAGGTGCGCGCAAACAGGTGAGCAGTACACTCCCACCAGCGGACAGAGAGCGCGCGTAGGAGAATATGTCGCATCAACCACCTGAAAAACAGTAAAAAGAAAAAATATCTGCGTTTTTTAAAGGCTCCCAGGTGGTGAAGACGGCCACACTCGCTCTCCTGCGAGTAGCACGCGGAGTAGCTCTCCTGCTCCGAGTCAAAGTACAGAAAAGAGCCCAAATGCTGCACATTGAATTTATCAAAGGATAAGCAAATTAATGATAGTATGGTTTTATTTGTTTGTTTTTTTTCCCCCTTTTATTATTGACATGGCCACTGTGTCAGGAGGTGGAGGCCTAAGTGCTGTAAGTTATTTCACATAACCCACTGTTCCAGATAACCAGTTTACCCTGTGACTAAACTTCGCCTGTCTTGGCTGCTCAGCAAAACCATTTAAATGTCTAACTTTGCACTTTGCAGGAAGTTAGAGGCATTTGACATGACAGAAATAAACCCGATAACCCATTGCTCATTGTGTGCCCTAAAATTGGGTTTATAATAATAGTTTTATAAATGCAGATAATAAGTTGTGACTTATTCCACACAGGAGCCTCACTCTGACATCTTATACAAGTTCCTACAGGATTCACTGGGCAGTTATGAGCGCTCCAAACTCCAAGCAGAGGCAAGCCTGCTGGGGAGCGAGAGATGAGCTCTGGAAGTGCCTGGACCTCAACCAAGACAACACCACTGCCTGTGACAAATATCGCAAAGAATTTGAGGCCAGTTGTCCTGCTCAGTGGGTACGTTTTTAATGCATGTTTGATCATAGACGTAGAAGCAAGGTGAATATATGAAACCATGAATGTGAGGTACTGTAGGTATGTCTGGATGCTGTCTCTCTCTTTTTGTGGCAGACGGATCAGAACCTGTAAGCCCACTTCAGTTTATGTAGTGGGCAGTTCAGTAGAATTGATTCCGAAAAATCAGTTGAAAATATCCATCACTATGAACTAGGACATTTGTCACTAACATAATATCTCTGTGTGTTATTCATAGGTCTTGTATTAGTGACAAACACTTTTATAGGAAAATAATCAACAACTGCCAGCGATTTATAGTTACATTTAATTTAATGGAACATCTGCAAAATGGTTCCTGTTATCACTTATAACAGCTATATAGAGTTGGTCCTTCCTTTATTTTTCTTTCTCTTGAAAGAAAACTCACCTTATCATGTTACCGTGAACCCAGAAAGCCCAAAATCCTCTCTGCTGAAGTCTCTGGAGGTGTTACAAGGTGATTGGTGTTACAAAGCTTTGACATTGGAGACTCTTTCTATAAAAGTTAAATAAACATCTCCTCACAGAAGACCTCACCATTTCAACATTCAACAACGTTTTAAAGTCCATTTATTATACAAGTCCCTGTGAATCTGTTACCATAGAAACAATAACGTTTTTACAAGTTCAGTAGACCCTGAGATCTCCCCCAATACTTCTCCTTAAGATAAATGCGTTTTATAGGAGTTATAGAAATGATGATGGTTGATGAGATGATTGACAGTTTGGACATGACAGTCGAGTCTCATGAACGCACGCTCTTGACAGTTCTGTAACAAAGCTATGTCCCGTTCTGCTTGTAACAGACACTCAGCGGGGACTTCCTTAGAGTTTATCAGGGATGCTGTTCATTTTGATGTAATCTGTAGCTCGTTATACTGATATAGTAACTATCAGACCAGCATGAGTGAATGAAGTGATGACATAAACCAAGGCAGCCACCTCTAGCTCAATTTCTTAATAATTTACAATTGACTGTAAGACCATAGTGAACACTCAGAGTAGAATGGTAAGGTTAGCCTGTCTCTCCTTATTAAACAAACTGCACTGACAGAAGAGCACTTCTCCACTCAGATGCAGGTGTCGGAGCTAGATGAAAATCACAGACAACTAAGATTTTTTTTTTTTTTTCCCCCCTCAAAAAAATAGTTCATGTTGAGTGTAAATGTTGACTGAACTAGTCCCTGGAGGACTTGTGGTTAGGCCACAGCGCTCTCACCGGCCAGGGAACCAAACCCAGCTACTGGGGTTGCGTACAACAGTGAACTCTCAGTGCCAGTCCCAGTCCCAAGCCCGGACAAAATTGGGGAGGGTTGCGTCAGGAGGGGCATCCAGCATAAAAACTGTGCCAAATCAAATACACGGACCAATGATCTGCTGTGGCGATCCCTAACGGGAGCAGCCGAAAGAGGAGCAACAACATTGCCTTCACTGCTTATAGTTACATTACTTTGATTAAAACGATATATACATACATTTTATATATATATATATATATATATATATATATATATATATATATATATATATATATATATATATATACATTCACACACACACATACAATTTATTTATCTATATATACCAAAAAGTCTTCAAAACCACGTAATGAGAGTAAATGGCACCATGTTGTCCACCCATACATACAGTCATTAATGTCCTGTTGCAAATTCCTTATGTTCAGTGATGCATATTCTCTTCTCTTGACAGGTGAAATACTTCAACAAACGAAGGGACTTCCTGAAGTACAAGGAGAAAATTGAGAAGGAAGGATTTGAACCTGCTGAGGGAGTGCCAAAATTATAGATCATTGAATAGATCTATAACTGAACTGCACAAAGTCAACACTGGAGTCAATAAATGACTGGTTATGTCTTCCATGGTCATTTCTGACTAGTGTGATTTATATACATGTGGGAGGACAGAGGCTTTAACAATAATGAAGTGTGCGATTATTTCTATTCCTCCATGATTATTCGTTAATGGATAGATTATTTATTTTAAGATCCATTTGATTTAATGTGATTTCTGTAACTGTCATTGTTCACTCATGATTTACACGCGTCTGGTCCTTGAGTCATGATGTTCTATCCTTGCTCATGTTCTTCTCCGATCTTAGCCTTGGGCATTATTGCTCTGGTCCTCTTGTACGCACCCATCAGTATAAAAAACCTGCTGTGTCCAACTTTTTTTGGACAATAAATTATCTCTTTTATTATAACCTGGCTCTTGGTCTCATGATTCTTCAGTCATCTTACTTCTGACGAAACTGCAGTACTTTTATGGTCATCCAGAAAGATTTCCAACAGTTTTGGCGACTCTGGTGGGACAGTGATGTTCTCTGTCTGTGCACAGACATCATCACCACCTATCTGCTCTGATCTGATCCGGTGATCCTGTTTCTGTAGTCCTGACAAACATGCCAGCATGGCTGAGCGAGTTCTCCTGTCAGAGAACTTGCTAGATGTCAGAATCAGTTTGACGATAAGATAAGAGTTTGACTGATAGAATTTCAGTCAAAATTTCTCCGTACCAAAAGAGTCAGTGCTGTTTTGTACAGTATGGCAGCGAGTAATCAGGATCTTAAGGGTGTTGGAGAGTCTTCCTCAGCAGTTTGAGTCGTTCTTGCCTTTTTCTGATCATCTCAGTTTTGAGAGGCGGACCAAGATGGCGGCTGATGCAGAAGAAGGGTTTTTGTGTGGCTATGGTTTATTCTTATATATCACATCTAAAGAACAACTTTAAAAGACTTCTACTAGATGCGAAGTATTACGAGAAGGATACCAGAAGGACGTAGGGTGTAATGTAATATTTCTAGGCCTTTAGATTTCAAAGCCAGTTGATGTGCTAATTAGTTTGGCTTATAGTTGGAAAGTGGAAAACCTGTAGAAAAGAAAGAAAACCTATATCCGGGAAGGACAGATCGGATGACAACACTGTTAATGGCGGAATGGAGGCTATCGAGGCGCACTCATATGCACGCTGTAGTAGCCCAGATCTCACACCTGTTCCAGGCTCAGAGCCATAGCACCCCAGATCCTAAAAACAGTAGATTATAACAAATAACATAGTACAAAATGAATTAAAATACTGAAATCCTATATCAAGAGATAAGACAAAACAGGGAATGCATAAACCAGGAAAAAACAAGCAGAAGCCACACCTGAGTCTACTGAAAGCCAAGATCAGTTGATTAAACAGGTGGAATCAGGTGTGGCTCCTGCTTGATTGGAATGAAACCCTGCACCCACACTGGACACCCCTGGCATAAACTCAATGAAGGGAGTTTCACAATTTCTCTTCAAAGAAGTACAGGAAGTTAAGAATGACATTGTTAATATTAAAATAGTATTGAGGAATACCAAAAAAAGAATCTCGGAGCTGGAAGCAACAGTAAATGACGCTGAAAGATACTAAAATAGGTGGACTCTAAGACCGCGGGAAAGCTGGTTTATACTGGACTTTCGCTGCACATTAGAGATTCTCTCTTCTATTTCCCAAGAAATAAACACACAAAAAGGACAAAATGTGTATTTCTTCCTCTGGAGTGGACAGAGAATCAAGTACTTTCGAATATATTTTTACATTTTCTCCCGTTAAAGCCCGCTGAAGCTAATCTCCCAGAAGCGCAGGTCATCAGCACTTTATAATAAAAAAAAGTCAGTAAGGGATCGTCTAAAAAGTGCTGACATGGGCAACTGTGTAAGATTCTACCAAGATTATAGTCGTCTACTTCGCAGGATATCTAACGTGCTGCAGTGTTAGGATACAGTGTGTGTGTGTGTGTGCATATATATATATATATATATATATATATATATATATATATATATATATATATATATATATATATATATATAATGATTATTAATGATATCAATTTTTAAATGCGTGATCACACATATAAACTTATTGTGCCACATAAAACACAGTTAGTATTACCAACTACAGCAAAATGTGAAATTGTTTTTTATTGCAATTTTTTTTTTCTGCAAACCAATAGAAATAAAACGAAACAAATTTTGATTTGCACTATATTATACTCCACTCTTCCTATCAAAGACACAACTCGATTTTGAAAATAATAAATTTTTTTTTGTTTGTTTAAAAAAGAAAAATAATTAAAATTATTCTTTTTGCTTGTAGGAGATACACATGTAAAAATACAAATGCAATATGATACAGTCTGTTGTTGTTATCATCATCATCATCATTATCTACAGCAAATTGATTTAAAAAATTCTTTTTACTTTTTTTTTAAAAGAAAAATTAAAATTCAATAACTTTTTGAACATAGGAGTTACACATGTAAAACTAAATGCACTGTGATGCAGTTTATTATTGCTACCAACTATAGCTAATGGATTTTAAATACTCTTACTTTTATTTTAATTTTTGTTGTTTTTTTTAAAATAAAAATAATCAAAATTCAGTAACTTTTTGACTGTGATTTACACACGTAACCAAATGCACTGTGTTACAGTCTGTTATTGCTGCAAGCTTTAGAAAATAGATTTCAAAAACTCAGTTTTTCTTTTTTTTTTATTTTAATGATTTTATTTTGCAAAAAAAAGAAGAAAAAATAATTAAAATTCAATAACTTTTAGATTGTAGGACTTACACATGTAAATTCAAATGCACAATGATACTGTCTATTATTGCAATCAACTACAGCAAATAGATTTTTAAAACTCTTTTTTTATTTTTTATTTTGATGTTTTTATTTTGCAAGAAAAAGAAAAAATATTAACTTTTTGGTTGTAGGAGTTATATATGTAAAACCAAATACACTATGATAGTCTATTATTCTTATCAACTACAAAAAATTGATTTTAAAAATTCAGGTTTGTTTTATTATTATTATTATAATGTTTTATTTATTTTGGGAAAAAATAATTAAAATTCAATAATATTGTGACTGTAGGAGTTACACATGTAACTTTTTGATTGCAGGTATTACACAAATGTACTACATTACACTTTATTATTACTATCAACTACAGTATCTCAATTTTTAATTTTAAAAAAATCTATATTAGAAGTTACTATTTTTTAATTGCTGTTACATTTTTTTTTTTAAATTACAGTACAATGACTCATTAATTCCAAACCCTTTTTTTTTTTTTTTTTTTTTTTTTTTTT
>CM040992.1:8816967-8840621 GCA_022985145.1 Pangasius djambal
ATTTAGTTTTATAATTTATTAATACTGTACTTCTTCTGTAAGACTTTTGTGTAATATCTCACTTGTGAGTCTTACATCCCACCGTACTGAATCCACACTGTATCCTAACACTGCAGCACGTTAGATATCCTGCGAAGTAGACGACTATAATCTTGGAAGAATCTTACACAGTTGCCCATGTCAGCACTTTTTAGACGGTCCCTTACTGACTCTCTTACTATAAAGTGCTGATGACCTGCATTTCTGGGAGATTAACCTCAGCGGGCTTTAACGGGAGAAAATGTAAAAATATATTCGAATGTACTTGATTCTCTGTCCACTCCAGAGGAAGAAATACACATTTTGTCCTTTCTGTGTGTTTATTTCTTGGGAAATAGAAGAGAGAATCTCTAATGTGCAGCGAAAGTCCAGTATAAACCAGCTTTCCCGCGGTCTTAGAGTCCACCTGCTGTAGTATCTTTCAGCGTCATTTACTTTCTTCCAGCTCCGAGGATCTTTTTTGGTATTTGGTACTTTACGGTATGGCAGAGCAAGAAGAGAGACTGTCAGACAACGAGAGATGGAGATCTCCTGCGCTGTGATACCGGAGGCTGCAGACAGCTTCCATCCATCCATCCTTCCTCTGCGCGATCACACACACACACTACGGACAATTTAGTGATGTATCTACAACATATATCTTTAGACTTGGGGAGGAAACCGGAGTACCCGGAGGAAACCCCCGAAGCACGGGGAGAACACACAGACTCCACGCACCCAGGGCGGAGGCGGGAATCGAACCCGCGGCAGCACCAACCACTAAGCCACCGTGCCAGCTTCCCCTTCATATGGGCACTGTACACCAACTAGGTAGGAAAAGCGCTGAGAAATGGCCATGGTCATGTTGAGGTTTACAGCGAGATCATGAGCTTCTGTGGAAAAAACCTGCTGCCAGCAACTTTGGTTGCTGCCAAAGCTGTAAGTGACAGTAAAGAAATCCGTCGGTTCTGACTGACCCTGATGTCGCAGGATTATTAAAGGGAGAAAGAGAAAATAAATCCTTTCAAACAGACTTAAGAGTACAGTGTGACAATACACACATGTTAATGTTGAATTGGGTAAGTTCTATGTTCTTTATGCTGCTTTGTGTATAAACTGGATTATTGTATTCTTTTTCTGGGCCATTTAGAGAATTATTTTAGTTTACTTCCAGATATAGGCTATTATAATCTGCATATTATTTTATGGCACTTGATTATGCATGTTATGAATATAAATAATGTTGTGCTTGGGTGGAAAGCACTTAGTTTAAGTAGTTTTTTTTCTTTTTCGTTCAGTGTTAAGGGTATTTGTGATTTGATCTGTGATTGAGAAAAGCAATTTTTTAAATTTCTTATAAGATTTAAGGCTGATTTTTATTCTGATTTCACACTGACATCTGGTTGGCACATGGGATTAATAAATTAGCAGGAGTTGCAATTTTAAAAGGGTTTTAGAATTTAAAATTCTAAAAAAAAAAATAATAAAGCTCATAGTCTTGGAAGGTGGTGGATTTCAGCTGAAGAAAATGAGATTAATGTTTTAATTTTGGGGAACATCTACTGTGATGGTTATCATTTGCAAAATAGGATGTTATTACAAAGCTTTAGAGAAGACATGTTGGATTTTTACAAATATTTTCTAGTGCCCAGCTGATCTTAGGTGGTGATTGGAACACCATCAATGACCCTATATTGTATTGTTTTCCTCCTCATTTTAATAGACAAATCTCAATACCCAATTAAATTGTCTTGATGAATGGAAACACACCAAACCCCTGATAAACTAGAATTCACTTGGTGTAATAAGGATAGTTCCAGGCAAGACTTGACTTCTGGTTAATTTTGGAGGTACTTGGAAATCAAGTTCAGGAGTTCGACATTGTGCCCTCTGTTTTCAGTGACCATAAAAAAGGTTGAAAATAATTCGCAATATTTTTTTTACAATCTTGAAAGGAAAAACGGAGAATATTCCTCTCTAACGAACCCCAATATTAATGATTCTCTCACAATGGGTCCAAAAGACATCTCTAATTGTGTTGCAACTTTTTATGAAATGTTATATACCAAAAATGGTAATATAGGTAATGCTAATCTGTTTCTAGATCCACTTAAAGAAATTGCGAAAATTATAGATGAGGATTCCAAAAATATGTGATCAAGACATAACCACTGAAGAAATATATAAAGGTATTGAAAAACGTAAAAATAATAAAGCACCAGGTAGTGACGAATTAACCTGTGAATTTTATAAAGAATTCAAAAAGGATGTCTCAGAATTTCTTCTTTATGCTTTCAAAGAAGTATGGGAACGTGAAGAAATGTTGCCAACTACATTACAGGGATTGAGTGTGCTAATTCCTAAGTCAGATAAAGATTTACTAAGCAAAGAGAATTGGAGGCCTAGAACTTTAATCAATAATGGTGACTTTTATTTAGTATCAGGTTTATCCATAAACATTCGGAAATGTAAGTAATTTGCATTAATTAAAGACCTAGTAACCTGTCAGAGTTATATGGTATTCCAATTAAAGACCAAATCTCTTATTTGGGAATTAGGATACGTAAAGACCGGAAAGAAAAAATAAATTTAAGTTACCCCCCATTAAATATTAAAATTCAAAAGAAATTCAAAATGTGGTTAATGAGAGACTTATCTTTAAACGAGAGTTTTGCTATTGAAATCCGAGGGGTTGTCAGGATTTAGTTTATACTGTGATGGCCATGATGTTCCAAAATTTGTGACTAACCAGATAAATAAATCTATAATTTTATTTGGGGAAAGATAAACTTCATTATCTCAATAAAAAAAAAAACACTGTAACTCACTTCATCAAAGCGGGCTAAACGTACTTGATTTTGAAACATCTAATATCTTTAAAATTAAATGGATCCAAAATTCTATTCGTTCGAAAGACATATTATGGTGTTATATCCCTAATCTTATTTTTGGAAAAAAAAAAAGGGGGGGGGGGGTGGTAAAAAGGGGTGCACACCCTTTTAAAATTGGGGACATGGCTGTGTTCAGAATGAACCAATCACATTCAATCTCATGTTCAAAAGTAATTATCGTACAGCTGTCATCAAAATTATTCTGATTAACCCCAAATAAAGACCAGCTGTTTCTGTGGGATTTTCTTCACGTCTTCTTGGTTCCATCTGATTGCTGAAGCCATGGTCTGCAAAGAGCTTACAAAGCCTGTACAGGGTCGATCAGGAGAGAGATACAAAAAATTTTTCCAAACATTAAATGTACCATGGAACACCATGAAGGCCATCAGCAACAAGTGGAGAAAATGGAGAAAATCACCAAGAACAGGACATCGCTCCAAAAATCTACAAAAGTACAAGAAAAAACTTACCAGGAAGACTGGCAAGAGACCAACGGCAACATTAAAGGAGCTGAAGGAATATCTGACAAGTACCGATTACTCTCTGCATGTGACAACAATCTCTCATATTCTTCACATGTCTGGGCTATGGGGCAGGGTGGCTAGACGGAAGCCCTTTCACACAAAAAACATCCAAGCCCAACTAAATCACCCCAAACCATGTGGCAAACTGTGTTATGGTCTGATAAAGGTATAATAATTCCATAATTCCAAAGGTTATGTTTGGAGCAAACAAAGCACATCAACAAGAGAGCAGCATACCCACGCTGAAGCGCGGTGGTGGCAGAATCGTGCGTTAGGGCTGCTTTTCTTCAGCCAGAACTGTGTGTTTTATTAAGGTGGAAGGAATCGTGAATAGCTACAGATGCCAATGTATTTTAGTGTAAAACATTTCAGGTGGATTTTTCAGGCATTTAAAAGGAATTTCACCTTTCAGTAATGATAGTGACCCAAAGCACACATCCAAAACAACAAAGGAATGGCTTAACCCAAAAAGATGAATGTTTTTCAGTTACCTTCACTGAGTCCAGACCTGAATCCAACTAAAAGTCTGTGGGGTGACCTGAAGAGGTCAGTGCACAGGAGATGCCCTTACAATTTGACGGATCTAGAATGCTTTTACAAGAAAGTGTGGGGGAAAAAACTGCTAAGTCATGATGCACCACGCTGTTAGACTCTTCCCCCAAAAAAGATGGAGTGCTGTAATAAAATCAAAGGGTGTTTCGGTAAAGTATTAGTTTAGGGATGTGCACACTTACGCAACTAGGTTATAGTAAGTGTTTTATTTTTCCTTTTTTCCCCTATAAAAGTTTCTGATTGTTTTTCACTTTATTTGTATACTTAGCAATTGCACATTAAAGGTGAGAAAAGATATGACACGATCAATCTTAGTGTCATTCACAAAAACCTGCCATTTTAACAGGGGTGTGAAGACTTTTTATATCCATTGTATATGGCCCTCTTGCACGCACACACCAGTATAAAAACCTGCTGTGACCACCTTTTGTTTGAATGCCCAGGTTGTCTTTGTGCACACAATAAACCACCTCTTTTGTTATAACCTGGCTCTTGGTCTCCTGATTCTTCAGTCATCTTACCTCTGATGAAACTGCAGTGTTTTTATGGTCCTCCAGAAAGATTTACAACAGAACATAGTCCATATTTTTGTGGTGTTTAATGCAAAAAAACAGATCAAATATGCCTTTATGTTGTTATTATTTTATTATGGTTTGCAAAGATTTCAGTTGCAAATAAATGTCCTATCATGTAGTACATAATGAAACCGTTTCAAGTATTTACAGTGATTTATGACATATTTATGACACATTTATGACACGTTGCAATGTGTGAAAGTGAATGAATGTGTTGTTTGAATGAATTACAGTAGCAGTGTGAGATCATACAACAAAGAACACGTTTTTTCCATCCATCTTATAAAAGCCGCTTCCATGCTTTCTACATCAGCCATTATTTACAGGTTGAAACTAAACCGCAACACGACGCTGCATTGATCTATGTTAAAGAACTGTACTCCACTGGCCGTATAAATGCATTATATATCATTTATTTCAAAAACCAAATTTGAGAGAAAATTGCATCGCCCTCAAATAAAGGCTGATAGCCATGAAGAGGTCTTCATATTTCCCATGTTTCCCAAGGCATTTTATCTATTTTATCATTCACTTGAGGCAAACACAAGGAGCATGATCAGAGGCAATGAGAGGAGAAAAACATGCCTCTTGCGGCATATATTTAAAAAGTTGTCCATTCCTTATTGTCATTTCAGCAACTCTCTTTCCCACGTGTGCCTACAAGTTCTCAGTGACATTTGTCGTTACTGCCCAGGCAGGGAACTCCGATAGCTGGAAAAGCGGGACGCCCCATGTGGTTATAGCCAGCATGACCACCAAAACTCCAATCAGATTCACCCCGAAACCAGCCTTAACCTTGTAGACACAACAGAACAAATAAATTTACTGTGTGGACAGGATCATGTGCATTCATCTATATTGTCACCATACTGGTTTTGTGTATGCAAGATTAAACATAATTAATAAATGGAACTGCTTATGTCTTGGCATGTCCATAAACGTGTGTGTCTCACCATGTCGCTGATTTTCAGATGTCCATAACTGAACACGATGGCGTTTGGTGGGTTTCCTACAGGCAGCATGACTCCAAAGGAGACACACATGGTGGCTGGGATGAGAGTGTGCAGGGGGTTTATCTGCACAGTCTCTGACTGAGAGGGTGAAAGAGAACACAAGTTGTATCAGAGGCCATTCAAGACAGAACACCGTTAAACTCATGTAAACTCATCACCTTTTTTAAAATGTATAGCTGATTTTGACATGAAACGAAGGTGCTGTTGTAAAAATGTAGTTGTAGCAGCTCTAAAGATGAAATGCCAAAACAGATCTTGAACTCTTGCCTCTGTCACAGATAAGATCTGGACATTTTCCAGCTGGACTATTTCCCGCTGACATTTTTTTTTTTAACATACGCTCTGAGCATCTTTGATTCATGCAAACCATGAATGGCAAACCAGACTTCCTCACAACCACTGAACAGTTCTTGCGTTATTTAAGTGGGGAAAAAGTCAGAATCAGGTATTGGCCAATACTTATGACAACAATACTGGATCATTGCATTCTTGATGCAATAGTCAATCAGTTTGCTATTTATCTGTCTTGATTTTGTTGTGACAGAGTCACAAAATAATCCATGGTTGCTCCTTATGTAGTTACTCTGTTTGAATTTCCGTGTTCCCATTACAGAATAATGCCATGATAGTAGCTAATATACACATTTGCATTTGATACCTTGCAAGAGTGTACCTTAGAACCTGCAGCACTTCAATACTCAGTATGTGCTTCTGGTGTCATGTTGGGAATGCAGGCATGAATTTTCTAATTTGTTTGTGTTTTAAACAGTCATTATCAAAAGCAGCTTTACAGAAATCTGACCTGACATAGACCTTACTGAAATCTGCCCTGTGCATTCTTACCAAAGCAGAAAGGATGGGCAGGAACACAGTGAGAGTGGCAGGGTTGCTGGCGAATTCAGTCACAGCAGACACGAGCAAGCAAGCGAGTAGAGTGACAGCCCACGGTGGCAGGCCGCTCACCGGCTCCAGCTGACGCCCAATCCACATGGACAAACCCGACACCTGTGCACATTATGCACAGTACAGAGTGAACGCAGTGTCACTTAACCTTTACGTTCATAAAGGTTTATGAGACATAATGACCCATTTTATTGTACTGCTAAAAGCTGAGTAAAAATAAAATCAAAACATTTTTTCTGCTTTGGTTACTGTTTCTAAATCATGTTTATAGAGTGGTAGTGATAGAATCATAGTGATAGAGAGACTACATGTGCTTAAGATGATTATATTCTTGGCCTACCTTACACCCTGCTGCCAGCGCATACCCTGCTCCAACCAGAATCACAATTTCCCATGGCATCAGTCTCAAGAAGTCTTTCCACGTTATCATGGGTGCCAAGGGGTCGTCCTCTTCATCCTCCTTGTCCTCCTCGCAAGCAATCACTATGTAAGAAGATACCAACAGCATTTATCAAATGAATTTGTGACCTGCTGAATGTGGATGTTGAGAATGAGTAAGAATGTGAGTTCTGACCTGTGCTTCTGCTCGAAGAAGAACATGGCCAGGGCTTGCGTGCAGGGATGAGGAAGAGGAGGAAGCCAAGCAGCACAGACACTGTGGCATCAGTCCTGTAGCCTTGCCTGCACGACAGAATTCAGCTAACGTTAGTGCCAGATATTCTACTGGCATAACGTTTGAAGTTTCTCATTTCCTTTTTGTCTTTCCCATTTACCTTTTGTCATGTACAGTGAACACACTGTGAAGCTAAGCCTGCTAGTTAGTCTCACTGATAGATCTGGCACAGTTTTATGTAATCGCAATTATTTGTGCTGATCAGGATTATCGATTGCGATCGAGGCGATTGCGATCACGCAATAAATTCCACATTCATATATTTCCATACAAATGTACTGTATGTATTTGGAAAAAAAAACATGATGTTCACTGTTTCTTAATATAATCAAATTACTGCACCTTCATATTTCTATGATTATCCACTGAACTGTTTGTAACTATTGTCTTCATGAATCATTATTATATAATATATTTTATAAAACTCATTAATCACAGTATTCAGATGAATCATCAGCCAAAATATCATTATGATCATGAAACAGAAATCAAGATATACGTGGAAAATTGGCATATTAGATTTTCACACACTGCTCAAACAGGACTGTCCAGCCAGGGACAAATCCCGGTTCTCTTGTGAACCACAGCAAGGTCATCAGAATGAAGAAGACTCCCGTCACAACTTCTGGATAACTGTTTGGTTTAAAAAAAAAAAAAAAATGTATGATGTAGATGATGTAGTTTTTTTTATAACTTTCTGACTGTTTATAACTACCAGTGAGAGCTATTTGATGATTTACCTTATGGCACCAAGCTTCTGGTACTCTTCGTGGATGCGTTTCTCAGAGAGAATCTCCCGCTTGGTCTTGCGTTTCTTACTCCAAGAACAAGTTTCCCTGAAACTAAGCACAATACAGGTTTCAGCTGTAAGAAAACAGGCATATGTTTACTTACTGTACTGTACTAGTTAAACTTCAAAATAAAGCAACCCCTTTGGATAAAGGCAAACAACATTTCTTCAAACTATCTACTTTTATGGAGGTTATATACAATTTTTTCCCAAATAATCTACGTGTAAAGAGAAAGAAGACATTTATTCTTACTTGCATCCAAGGAACAGGAAGTGGAGCCAGAGCCAAGTTAACACCAGCATAATGAGAGCAATAGGCAGGCTGAAGATGAACCATGTTCCAAAATTGATGACTTTGGCATCTGGATATCGACTACAAAAGAAATGTATTTTGTATTTCCTTATTTAATGACAGCACTGGTTTGTAAATGGGCAATAAAGTTAATACAGTAAACAGCCATTATATGAATATACTGTACATAACCTAGGCAGAATGATTAGAGAATTATCTACGGTGCATTATTATTGATGGATTTTTTATCTGAGCTCCTTCACCATGAACCCTTTGTAGATAGGAATACAATCATACTGGTTAGTTTACATTAAGTTTATATTTTTAGTAAACTAACATCACTAGTATAAATACAATCATGAAGCAGGTTAACCTCTGTACTTTCCAAGAGTTCATTGATTTAGCACACTTAATGCTATCTCCAGGTTTTACTCAAACTTCCCCTAATTTCATAATGACAAAGCAACAGATATTTAGGATATTCCTGTTAAATGCATCAACTGTTTCATGTGTTGCACTTGCATATGAGTAGATTTTGCTTAAATTCTGAAGATTAACTATGTCTCTGATCACTGACTGCTCTGCCTCTATATGACTGCTATTTTCCCTCAGCTGATTGACCCCTTTATTTCTAGGTCAATGGGTCTGACAGTCAGTTTTTCTATCATGGTGTGGAAGGAAAGTACAAGGTCCTGTTTACAGCAAAAGAGCTTAAAGACAAATATTCAGACTTCCCATGTTTCCCAAAGTAATATTCAGTATGCTGTTTACCTTAATTTTTTTTTTTTTTTAATCAGAGCTCAAACCATACTTTTATTCCACAGCCTTTGGGAATGGGCGAATCCATATTATATGTGTGTGTAAGATTCATGTGTTTATATATGTGTGCAAATGTTCTTGTCTAAAACAGTCGAGAGCAGTAACTGGAGGAAAATACTTGTTTTTATATACAGTGGATTCAGAATGTATACAGACCCCTTTACTTAGACACTTTATTGTGTTGTGAATTTTGATTTTGAAAGGATATACTTGCCATTTTTACCTATCAATCTACACTTAGTCGCCCATAATGACAAAGTGAAAACGTTTTTAGAGATTTTCGAAAATTAATTAAAAATCAAAAACTGAAATCTCTTATTCACAATATATTCCGACCCTTTATTCAATAGAAGCCCCTTTGAAAGCAGTTACAGCTACAAGTCTTCCTGCATACATCTCTTCAAGCTTTGCACAACTGGATTTGTGCAGTTTGTCCCATTCTTCATGTCAGATTCTCTCAAGCTCCATCAGATTAGATAGCATCTGTGAACTGCCATCTTCAGGTCTCTCCACAGATGTTCAGTGGGGTTTATGTCTGGGCTTGGCTGGGCTACTCAAGGACATTTAGAGACTTGCCACTCCTCAATTGTTACCAGTCTCCCTGTCCCTGCTGCTGAGAAGCATCCCCATTGCATGATGCTGCCACCACCATGTTTCACCGTAGGGATGGCATTAGTCTGATGGCATTAGTCTGCAGTGCCTGTTTTTTGCCAGACAGAGTGCTTGCTGTTCTGGCCAAAGAGTTCAATTTTCATCTTATCAGACCAGAGAATCTTTTTCCACATGTTGCCAGAGACCTTTATGCTGTCATATGCCTTTTACTCAAAAGTGGCTTCTGTCTTGTCACTCTGCCATGAAGGCCATCCAAAAGGTTCTCCCATCTCTGCACAGGACTTTTGGAGCTCTTTTAGAGTGACTGTTGGGTTCTTTCTTACTTCCCTAACCAAGGCCCTTCTTTCCCAGACGCACAATTTGGCTGAACTCAAGGTTCAAGGTTGTGTCAAGCTTCTTCCATTTCAAAATTATTGAGGCCATTGTGGTCCTGGGAACACTCAAAGCCTTAGAAACTGATTTATATAGTTGTCCTGATCTATGTATTGCCACAATTTGTTTGTGGACATTCACAGACAGTTTCTTGGACTTCAAGGCTTGTTTTTTTTTGTCCTGACAATGCAGTGTAAATTGTGGGCCCTTATAAAAAAGTGATGTGTGGCCAAGTATGGTGACCCATACTCGGAATTTGTGCTCTGCATTTAACCCATCCAAGTGCACACACACAGTAGTGAACACACACACACACACACCGTGAACACACACCCGGAGCAGTGGGCAGTTTTTTTTTTTTGGTTGACCTTTGGGTTACAAGTCCGACTCTCTAACCATTAGGTCCAATCAATTCAAATTGTAACAGGTGGAATCCAATTCAGTTCTAGACACATCTCAGTATGCACCATTACCACAATTTGTAGAGGATCTGAATAATTTTGCAAATAAGAGTTTACAGTTTTTTTTATTTTTAATTATTTTTGAAAATCTCTAAAAACTTGTTTAGAGATGATTCATCTAATGAATGCCATGTATGTGGGAGAAAAGGTTTTAACTCACAAAACTTAGTTCACATCAAAAGATTGTTTATTTCCTGGGAAAGGCTTGGAGTGGATTGTGTACACCTACTTAAACAAATCCTTAAAACTCAGGATTACAATCACTGATTCAGCAAAGGTCTTAATGTCATTCACAAGAGACGACTTACTTGTTGAACTGCTCTGCAAAGATAAGATTGGTGGAGGTGCCAGTGATGGTGATGAGGCCGCCGATGGTAGCTGCGTACGTGATACTCAGAGACAGACACTTGCAGATCATGTGGTCCCTCTTGGTTGGGTATATAGAGTCCCTCTTGATTATGGGTTTCTTTGGCACAGGAACATCAATTGAAACCTGCTGAATGCAAAAAAAATAGTGCTGATACAAGGCTAAATGTTTCACTGAAGATATTCACCAGCTTGTTTTGAACTTGAGTTATAATCTTGAAGTGGTTCTTGTATTTCATCTCTGCATTTGATTCACACCTAAACTCTCATGGCACTGAGGTCTGCAGGTTTGAATTGTTGTGAAAGTGTTTAAATGTCAGATCAACACTGTAGTCTCGTTGCAGTGACTTGCTGTAAGTTATCGATCGCAGCCTCATATGCTGATCTTCTTACCTCAGGTAGATGTCCATTAGTCTGCTTTGGAAAGTCTGTTCCCTGAACTGGCTTCAGTGCAACACCATTAGCTTCCTTTGGGGCAGAAAAAGAAAAAATGCAATGTGGCACACTCAACACTATATGGCATTAACGCACATATATGTGCACATGACAATAAACACTTTGAATTTGAATTATGGCTGAGATGATGATGATGATGATGTCATGTCTTACCTCAGAAACTGTGTAAATCTCTAGTTTCTTACAACTGTGGAATAAAACAAAGAAATAAGATAGAAGAAATGTTAGAATAAAAAGGCTTGTTGAAGGAGTTGATAAATTACATTTCCCTACCTGTTGTCGCAGTCTGAAAGTTCAAGGTGATTCTTGCTCAGGTTCTTCTCTTTATCTGCAAAAAGGTGAGAGATATATTTTATATGGCTTATTTTGGCTAAACATTGCATAATTGTAAAACAATGAAGAGTAATACAATTTACTTTATAGTAAAGTATTTAATAGGATATTTTGTGTGTACCGTTTTCGTCCTCTTGTGTCTCCACAGTATCCGAGTCATCGTGAGAATCAGCGATGCCGGTGTAGATGAGCTGCTGCAGCACGGCCTCAGCAATAGGCATCACCATGGCCGTAGTGGAGGTGTTACTCAGCCACATTGACAGGAAAACAGTGCAGCACATGAACCCTAACACCAGCCTGCAACACATCCACCCAACAATTTAACATATCAACTCCAACATGGGTCTGTAATACATCTACCCAAAAGGTCTAACACCTCAGCATCAAAATGAACTGCAGTCTAAACACGCCAACCAACACCAACCTACATAGTATATTTTCTGACAGCACAAAGCCAAGCCAAGTGAAAAACACTATATAGCCAAAAGTTTCTGGACACATGACCATCACATCCATATGTGCTTGTTGAACATCCCATTCCTGATTTAGTTCCGGCTTGCTGTTATAATAAGCTCTACTCTTCTGGGAAAACTTTACACTAGATTTTGGAGCGAGGCTGTGGGGATTTGTGTTCATTCGGCCACAAGAGCATTAGTGAGGTCAGACACTGATATCAGGTGAGGAGGGCTGGGGTTCAGTCGGTGTTCCAGTTCATCCCAAAGGTGTTCAGTGGGGTTGAGGTCAGGGCTCTGTGCAGGCCACTCGAGTTCTTCCACTCCGACCTTGGCAAACCATGTCATCATGGAGCTCTCGTCAGGGGCATTGTAATACTGGAGCAGGTTTGGGCCTCTTAGTTCCAGTGAAGGGAAAGTGTAATGCTACAGCATACAGAGACATTCTATACAGCTGTGTATTTCCAACTTTGTGACAACAGTTTGGAGAAGAACCACATATGGGTGTGTTGGTAAGGCGTCCACATACTTTTGGCCATATAGTGTATGTGTTTAGAAATGTCAAGAGGTGTAGTATGACCTAACAACTTATGTTATTTTGTTATAATTGCAGTTTTTTACAAACCACAGGAGATGATCAGGACAATGTAAGGTATAAATCACAGCCAGACATCAGGATTTCTTCTTGATATGACAAATTCTTCCTTATGGATTTTACATAACTTTTTTTTTTTTTCTGCCAGTGTAATTTCAGAATTTTGTTTCAATTATGTTCTGCGTACTCAGTTGGACTTCAGGATCAGGAAACTTACTAAATAATGTTCCATAAAAGTTCTAGGAACCTTACTAATGTTTAATAAAAAGCTAATAATCTTCTTTAAGTTTTTTGACTCATCCAGGATACACTCTAATTCCAATTAACTCTCAGGTTTCCTCTTTTATCACTAACAGACCCAGAATCTAAAAAGACTGAATGACATAGCGCATAATTCTTAAATGACTTTACAGATTTGTCCAAATGATCTGTTTATCTGCATTACTTTTCTGTGTAATTATTGTTTTTTGTCTGTGAAACTGCGCAGGTAGGACATACATTCCAGGTTTGGCTCCAGCTATCATAACCATACGCAGAGCAATGCGTTTGTGCAAGTTCCACTTTTCTATAGAAGCAGCCAGGCAGATAACTCCCATCAGCAGGAGCGTCGTGTCCTTGAAGTACTCTGAGGCTACCTGAAAACATAAACACACAAATACTTATATTAGAGTAAGAAAAGTTTCAAGAAGAAAGAGTAAGAAAGAGTTTAATTCAAGCAAGTTTAGAAATATTAACTAAAGGTTGTGATTGTAATCAAATTTTGCACTTTGTCATTGAGGCAAAGGGTCTAAGTTCATTGTCAAGGCTGCTAATTAATCAATTATGGTGATGTAAAACTACTCCGTAAAAAAAAATTGTTACAGTATTTATTTTACAGCAAAATATTGTTTTATTATTTTACAGGATTGTATTGGAAACGATTAGGGAATTAGAGCAGTGCATTGGTTTACGGTAAAATACCAGAAAACGCAATGCATGGTGGGATATCTAAATTGTTGGCAGGGGTGAGAATGGTAGAAATTCTCCTTGTGTCTTCATCTGCAATGGTCATTTTTGCGCTATTTATTTTAGCAACTATTTTAGGGCGAAGAATTTTATGTGATAGTAAAAACCTTGGTTTAGCAAAGCACTGGCGTTCATCTTTTATAGTGTGAGATAATTCAGTGGTTAATTCAGACGGCTGAATCAGTGCAAGCTAGTTGAGATAGTTGGGGCGTCCTGGTGGTTGAGGCTTTGAGTTACAGATCGGAAGGTTGTGTGTTCACATCTCAGCAGTGCCAAACTACCATGGTTGGATCCTTGAACAAAACCTTTAACATTCTGCTCAGTTGTATCTAAGTCAATAATAAAAAAAAAAAAAGCATCAGCCTAATGAGCAAATCTACTGGATTATGTGTTATTTCACACAATGTAAGATATTACAGTACTTTACTGTAAATATATTTTACAGTTATTTACTGTAAACCTCAACTCTGCTGCCGGTGAATTACTGTAAATTTTACAGTGTATGTTATGTTAATAGAAGAGCATTTATTAGTTACTGGAAGCGGTAGTGGTGATAACACATAATGCCCAAGCATCTACCAGCTATTAGTTAAGAATCAACAGCACTAGATCACAACAATAAAAGAATATGTAGTGTTGTGAGAACCAAACAGTGAGATCAGTTTAAGCAAATGTATTTGCTTTAGTCACCTTGGCTATGATCTTATATTACCTCTAATCCTAATCCTAACACTGATTCATAACCAGAGTCTCACAGCACAGGCCTTGTATACAGTATGCCGCTTCTACACATCACACATGCATATGCACTACAGCATAACGTGGTGGTCTTGTGCAAAAAGACCATATTTACTAAACACGATTAGACTGAATTAAGTTAACTGGTTGCTTTGTCAAGTTTGTCAGTGGGATTTAGTCACATGAGTCAGCATTGTGGTTTACATAAGACCTCTGGGTTTCATTTGCATTTTATAACAGAGTGGCTCAAATAACTTACGGGCAAGTGGGGTGAATGTTTTATCCCCACTGTACTGAGTATCCATACTGTGTGCAATGTGAAGTCTTTGAAACCACAGTATGTTGTGGTGGGTTAAATGAAAATATTTCTAAACCAAAGGGTTGCTGGAAAATAAACCATCAGCAAAAAAAATCCCTTTCACAAGAGGTTTGAGATGCGTTTGTTTGCTGCAGTGCACTAATCATGGTATGCGTTAGGATGTAGCACAGTAAAGTCCAAAAGTCTTAGTCCACTACCTAGAATTAGTTTTATCTAATCACTTAGTACTTTCGGTCAACCTACTTTTTCTTCACTTTAAGAAAACTTTGGAAAATTTTCATGCATTTCATTTAAACTAAAGAGCAACTGTCTTAACAGCATGTTAAATATATTATTACATATAAATATTATAAATATTAATATATTATATATTATTTAATGTTATGCTCTTCAAAAATGCAAACTAAATAGCCATATATATATGCTTTAGTACTTTTCACTTTCTTGATTCCTAAATGGAAATTTACATGAATGTATCTTGATAATGTGTTTTAGTATTATTAGTACTTTAAAAAAAAAACATTAAAAAGATTGGGTGACTTGCTCAACATTTGTCTACCTAAGGCACAAAGGCAACAACAGACCCATATAATTACCTTACGCTATACAGTATATTAATCATCAATCATATATATAAATCATCAGCAATGGCAATAAACAGAACAAAGCCACTGTCGAGAGAAAGTAGTCTAATTTTTAATTACACTTTCCTTCCTATTCCCTTTATTAAAATTCTCTGATTACACTGAAAGAAATTAGTTTTGCGTTTATCTACAGTGTCTAAGAGTCAAAATATCATTTAATACTTAATATGCCTTGTCCAAGATACACTTTGATTAATATATGGCCTAGAAAAGACCCCCACACGTGCTTCTTTTACTTATACAGGTGTACTCAGCAGTATATCTGTGATCTGACGCTGAGAGAATTTAACAAAAGGTCGAGAGCACATGCCTGAGACCCCACAGTGAAGGAATATTACGCAAGTTCACCCCACACACACACCGCCCGTGATTATTTCTCTTTTTACTGTATTGCAACATCACATTTAAGTATATTAGAATGGGTTTTTTTCTGCTCCTTTTTGAAGTGACTCTCTACAGAAATAAAATTAAATAAAATATTTTCATATTTTTAGATAAAAAATCTAAAAACTGCTTAACTGATGAGTATTCACACCGTCAGTCTGAAGTATCCTTTAGCAGCAATCACAGATTTGAGTTGCCTTGGATGTGTCTCTGTGAGCTTTGCACATTTTGATTTGGGCATTTTGTTCCATTCCTCAATGCAAATTTTCTCCAACTCTGCCAAATTAGATGGATAATGTTGGTGGACAGCAAGTTTCAGGTCATACCACAGATTTTCAATTGGATTTAAGTCTGAGCTTTGACTCGGCCATTCCAAAACACGAACCTCCTTTTTTTTCCAAGTCATTCCTTTGTAAATTTGCCCTGTGCGTCAGCTCATTGCCCTGTTGGATCATATATTTCCAGTCTCTCCTGCTGAAATATTACCCTAGGGCATGATGCTACCACCACTGTTCTTGGTCACAGGAATGGTGTTACCTGGATGCTGGTCTGTATTTGATTGTGCTAAATTTGTACTTATATTTTATACATACACTTACTGTATTTATACTTATATTTTAGACTGCAATTTGATGTTACAATACAATACAATGCAATACAATATAATACAAAAAAGAGAAGGAAACATTATATATGTGTATACAGTCCGGTCCATAAGTATTTGGACAGTGACACAATTTTGTTGTCATTTTGCCTCTGTACACCACCACAATGATTTGAAATGAATCAGTATGTGATTGAAGTGTAGACTCTCAGCTTTAATTCAAGGGATTTAACAAAAATATTGCATTAACTCTTTAGGAATTAATGCCATTTTTAGAGTCCCTCCATTTTCACAAGCTCAAAAGTAATTGGACATACTAACATAATTATAAATATAAGGATTATTTTTAATACTTGGATGTAAATCCTTTGCAGTCAATGACTGCCTGAAGACTGAAACCGTTAGACATCACCAAATGCTGAGTTTCCTCACTTGAGATGCTTTGCCAGGCCTTTGTAGCAGTTGACTGAATTTGAGCAAAAAGTGTAATTTTATATACTTCAGAATTCATCCTACTACTTCTGTCAGCAGTCACGTCATCAATAAACACCAGTGACCCAATTCTTGACTTTGCGTAGGGGTTTTTCTTCACCAAGGAAAGAATTCTGCGATCATCCACTTTAGTTGTTTTCCATGGTCTTCCAGGTCATATGGTGTTGCAGAGCTCGCCAGTGCATTTCTTCTTTTTAAAAATGTACCAAATTGTTGATTTGGCCATACCTAAAATTTATGCTGTCTCTCTGATGGGTCTGTTTTGTTTTTTCAGCCTAATGCTGGCCTCCTTCATTTGCATTGACACCTCTTTGGACCACATATTGAGAGTTCCCATGAACAACTACCAAATGCAAATTCAACACTTGAAATCAACTCCAGAACTTTTATCTCCTTAATTTGTCATGAAATAACAAGGAAACAGGCCACACCTGGCCATGAAACTGCTTATCAGGCAACTGTCCAATTACTTCTGAGCCTGTGAAAATGAAGGGACTATGTAAAAAAATGTCTGTAACTCGTAAATGGTTAAACCCCTTGAATTAAAGCTGAGAGTCTACACTTCAATCACATCTTGATTGCTTCATTTCAAATCCATTGTGGAGGTGTACAGAGGCAAAATTACAAAAATTGTGTCACTGTCCAACGACTTATGGACCCGACTGTACTACCTTGACATATATTTTATTCTATTTGATGTGAAACAAATCAGTAGCTTTACAGTTAATTCTGGTTCACTTAGATGATTTCATCTAATATCTTTACACCATCTATTAAACATCTACAGAAAAAAAAAACATTTTCTCCTTTTGAAACAATGAATAAGGTAAGCCTTAATTTAACTGTGCCAGACAGAAAAGTTTACTCACCTCACTTGACTTGAGAACCCCAAAGAGTGGGTATAAGCATGCTGGCACCAACGCTGCAGCCCCCAAGGGCACTGCCTCTGACACCCAGTACACTGCTGTCACAATCAGCACATAGGCACAGGAGGACTCCTACAGAGGGACAAACACAGGGTATGTCAGGAGTCTAGACTCTACAAACTGCCACACTCTACCTTGTACCTTTGATGAAAATAGCTTACATCGAATAGCCTCACTGCAAGCGAACATATCTTCTATATGAGCAAATTCATCTAATGGTTATTTATATGAGATTATTATAAGTCAAATCTAAGATTATTCTATTGGCATATCATTTTGCTTCTTTCTGGAAACAAATGTGTAAAAATTTGAAAAATTATAAACGACTATTTAAAGGCTGCAATTAGTAAAAGAAATATGTTTAGAAATAGGACACACTAGATCAACTGGCCTATATTCAAGATATTTTTACTTGTTAAGATGTCAGTACTAGATACTATCTTATGATACCCAAAGACAATACAATCTAATCGAATCATGCATTAGTATGGTGAGAGCACATAGATATTAGAACAATGTGGATTTCTGAAGCATTTCATGCTACACATTACATTCCCAACACAGCGACTTGGTGACCGTTTGTCCAACTGTCCTTTCACTTTGAGTGTTATTAAAGAAAAATGCAACAATTTATAATAGATATCTCTTTTTAAGCATGGAATCAGTGTTACAAAGGATCCTGCAATTTACTCCTATACTCTCAGGTGTTTGCTTCATCACTGCTATGATTACCGAATTAAGTAATTTCTTCTCTGGAGCTCAGATTTCATTGTGTCTCAAGTTCTGCACACTAGGCTGTAGCAGTGACGAAGTTAGTCAGGTGATTCATATTCGTGTATTAGTCAGGTTTTATAACAGGCTAAAAGTAGTCAAGCAGCATTAAACCCTGCCCACATGTTTCTATAGTAATGCAGGAAAGCAATAAACTAATCCACCACTATGAATGAATGAAGCTGTCCTGTCTCCATTTTACAAGGTACATGCTCTTGACTAAAACACGTCTTAATCACGTGGACATGGTGATTGTTGCCGGACATATTTTCACAGCCAGTAAGAACACCTAAGACTTTGCTTGGCATGCTCTCACATCCCTCCTAACTCCAACTCTTATGTGTTCGTATCTCCTGCTGGCTGTGCCCGAGCTCAAAGGTGAAGGCACGCCACAGCAATGTGCATTGCTGGCAGATTAAGCTGCAGGCCAGCACATGGTGTTTTGCTGGGCTCTAATCTGTTTGTTGTTAATCAGTCCATTCCAACGTGATTGATTTAGGCTATTTTAAGGAGTTGTCCATGGACCATTTTCAGTGGTTCCTGGTAACTCATGAAAATCATGCTCTAGCTCTGATTTTGTCAAAGGGTCAGGTCTTATGTGTTAATGTGCCCTCTAAGTGCTAATAGTTTGCTTCAGTCAGAATACGCATTCCATTTGTAGTCACTAGAGCATTCACTACACTGAGTGATGGGTAATACTGGGCTCTTGTTCACCACAGTATAATGTCTTTATTTCTTGATTACTCTGCCATAGATCACCAACTAAAGCTATCTAATCTTTAGTTTCCTCTGTGACGACAATTCGAACAGAAAGTGGACCTGATGGTGGGGAAAGCATTGATCACAGTAACTGAAACTGATTTGACCTCATGGTCAGACTAATTATCATCAGTCAGGAAAAAGGACTCTGTTTGCAATTGTCATTTATTTTGCTGAGGTAATGAAGGAAAGGCAGTTTGTCACAGGATATCAGTGAGCTTTTGACTCAAAATGGACTCAAAAACAATATAAACAAACAACATCTGCAAAAGCTGCTGGTGTTTCAAATAAACAATTCTTACAGCAAAGCAAGCTGTGACAGAACATCAGGAGGGTGCCTAGTCATAGCTTGTGATGCATCTTTACAACCCCTTGACCTGTAAGCTCTCCAAATTGGTGAAAGGTTCTCTTACTCATTACTTACACGGCATCTTTATCTATGGCATATCATAGAATCCACCTTATGGTGACATACTGTTATATGTAGGAACAGTAGCCTGTCATCTCCCATATCTGTCAAGATAACCATTTTTTCAACAGAATCGGTACATTAGGAACTGTATTTTATTAATTTTAATTTATTAATGCGTGTAAAGCAGGGGTCTGCAGTTTTTGGAATTTAATGTCCTGCCCAAAATCCCCCCTAGTCCCACTATACCTGTTCCATCTCTTCATTGGCGTAGATCAGGTGTTTTTGGAGGAGGAAAAACCTCAAACTTTGTGTAGGGCAGTGTCATTCCACAAGGCTGATGTTGAGAATCAGCCTTGTGGAATTCCCATTATATGTAGGAATAGTAGCCTGTCATTTCCCATATCTGTCAAGATAACTACATATTCAACAGAATCGGTACATTAGGAAGTGCATTGAATTTTATTAATGCGATTAAAGCAGGAGTCTGCAGTTTTCGGGATTTAATGTCCTGCCTAAAATTCCCCCCTACTGCCACTACACCTGATCCATCTCTTTAGCGACATAGATCAGGTGTTTTTGGAGGAGACAAAAACCTCAAAACCTTTGTGTTGGGTAGTGTCATTCCGCAAGGCTGATTTTGAGAATCTCGGACTTAATGCGTTATAGATGAGCAAGACATCCACCGACATTCATCCATCCAAAGCGCGCAACCAAAGTGCGCTTGTTCGTAAATACGCACGGAAACGCGCGCCGTGCGCACCGCTGGAAACGTTTCCAACTTCCAAAGTTTAATACCGTTTACTAGTCTAAGTAGTTCCAAGATTCCCACACGCCCTTAGTTTCCTCATTATTTTATTTGTAGGTGTTCGATTCACTTAAACTGGATTGTTGGAAAGAATCGCTACTGCAAAGTCTCCATAAAGACTCCATAAATGACGTTTGTTTATAATGTGATATTTGAGATTCATTCTGAGTCCTAGATACTCTTTTACATTTAACATTTACTACATACTCACTCATACTACTGTAAGAAAACATGTCTCGCGTGTATATTCAGTAGGTACATTAGACCTTAAGATACTCACACTGCTTGGATGGATGAGAGGCAGAGGCAGCAGGGACAGAGGGATCATGACCACAAGAATCAGCTTCCTCGCCGACCACAGCTTTCTGAACAGATCCATTCTCCAGCCTCACCTGAGTTTCCTTAGTTTCTTTAGGTGTGTTTTTCTTCCTTTCTTTTTTCCACTTCAAGGTTGCTGAGCCTAACTGCGCATAAGTCGTGTGCTGTGATTTTTCTTCAGGTTATAGCTAATATGATGCAGTTTCTACAAAAAGCACTTTCCCTTTATGCATGTCTTCTAAAGTGTAAAGTTTGTCTTCTGGAAGAAACTTGAGTTTGGTTGCATGAATGCCGAGTGCAAAAAGCTTTTCCTTTGGTCTGTGTGTTCTTCACCAGCCCTCTTTTCCAGCCCTAAAGAGAAATTAGGCAGATCCTTCTTTTATCACTCACACTCATTTAGTCTCTTCTAAGCGTTCTTATCTGTGTCGCCATTTGCAGGTTTTTCAAAAAAAACAAGCATACAAATTAAAAACACCATAAATTAACCTGCAGAAACCTCCAGTATGTAGTTCATATATAAAGCTCTCCAAGTGCGCAAATTTCTTAAGCCATGGAATGACCCCGCCTTGTCTTCTCATTGACCAATCAGAAACCAGTAGTCTAATAGTAATCAATTGGTCAGAGCAAGGTGTTTTTTTTTTTTGTTTTGTTTTGTTTTTTGGCTGGTGTGAAGGTGGTACTTTACTAAGACTGGAGGTTGATCGCATTAGCATCGATGAGGCCCTCTGATGGAGGTACAGCAGAAAAAGACAGAGAAAGCCTGAAATGCACAAAGCAGAACAGTCACACAGAGTTTTTACTATAATACTATTTACTAAAACACAGTGAACTTGTCTTTTTTTGTCTTGGGGTGTTCAAGGTGTTTAAAGCTAAAGGCACAATGTTAATCAAAGTGTCCAGTGCTATTCTGATTATATTTCCAGTGACCTTTATAGGGAATAAATGTGCAGTGCTCTAGGACCTGTTCATGAACACAGCTATGTAATGCTGTCACACATGTTTAGCTTAATAACTGTATAAATACTGAAAAACTTATCACTGTGAAGTGTTAAAGCCCACAGTCCTTTACAGAAACAGTTTGTATTATGGTCTACATATGCCTAGAAATGCAATCTAAAATTACTCCCAAAAGACTCCCTAGAAGTAGAGTAGTTAATTTGGTCCAGTAGTTGTAGTGTTGTTGCTTGTACTTTTAGTTTATTGTAATTTAGAAGCATTATGATGAACCTGTGTTTGTTCTCACCCAGACTTGATCTCAGGAAAATCATCATGAAAGGCCAGGTCGAGTCTGTTTCTGTCTCCCTGTGATCGAGGAAGTGCACAAAGTCAACAAAGGGAAATAGGCCATTTTTGTAAATTGTAAGTTGTAAATTGGGTGTGAAAGTTTTTTAATGTCTGACAAGTAATTCTGATTATGACGCCAAAACAATTCTATGCAATAACAATATACAGTATATTATGTCTGACCATATTCTGGAAAGGTGAATGACTCCCAAAAGACTCCCAAGAAATAAATGAGTTAATTTAGTTCCAGAGGTTTTAGTGCTGTTGCTTTTACTATTGACTTACTGTTATTTAGGAACATTATGATGACCCTGTTTTTTGTTCTCTCCCAGACTTAATCTCAGGAAAATCTTTGTAAATGAGTCCTTTTCCGCCTCCAGCAGTGGCTTAGTGGATGGCGCGTTTGCCTCGCAGCTCCAGGGTCGGGGGCTTGATTTCTGCCTCCGCCCTGTGTGTGGAGTTTGCATGTTCTCTCATGCTTTGGGGGTTTCCTCCGGTTACTCCGGTTTCCTCCCATAGTCCAAAGACATGCAATGATTGGCCTTTCCAAATTGTCTGTAGTGTGCAAGTGTGTGTGCGATTGTACACACCATCCAGGGGATCCACAGTCCCAATTCCCCTGGGATAGGCTCCAGGCTCCCTGCAACCCTGTGTAGGATAAGCAGTACAGAAAATGGATGGATGGATGGATGGATGGATGATGAATCTGTGTTTGCTCTCTCCCAGAGTCTAGTGCAAATCACAAACCTTCAACAGCATTCTGTCACCACAGAACTTCCAGCAGCAGCTATGTATTTCTCTAAGCTAACTCACTAAAGGACAAAGGAACTAAACCTATATTCTTTGTCACGGAGTCAAAACATCTCTTACCTTCAATATCACACTTTTGAATGTCCGATGCACCCTCTCAGCATGGGTTGTGATTAATGCAAATGTCTGAGATGCAAATGTCCGAGCTTGTTACATGTGGTAGAGTTTACTTGAAATTTTGTATTGCACTGCTTGGAGTGTAATACAATATGGGACAAGCCCAAAATGGCAAAATATTACGCTTTATTGGTCTTAACAACAAATCATTGGTCAGGAAATTAGCAAGAATTCAACTAATACATAAAGGAACTTAGCATGTGATAGCTTTGATTTCTTTAAATGTTTAAGCCTTGTGGCCCTTGATAGGCTGCATCAGGTGTGGCAGAAAACCAACTAATGACTAATCTTTTAAGAAAATAAAACATTCCAGAAGATATTTTGGAAATAAGGTGGAAAACTAGGTGGACAACTTATTTGTAAAACTGTATTGAGTTTTTTGGATAGAGTATCAAACTGCAGTGTTGGTATAAAAACATTAGTAGCAGTGTTTGCATGAAGACTCTAACAGTAGTGGTTAGATATAGGCTTTAACAGTAGTGTTTGGAAAAATAATCTGATAGCATTGTTCAGATAAAGTTACAGTAAGACAACAGTGAGACACTGACACTAGCATGGCAGACAACAGT
>CM040992.1:8840721-8850823 GCA_022985145.1 Pangasius djambal
GAGTATAGTATGGCAGACAACAATATGACACTCAGTAAGACAATGGACTGACATCCTGTCTAGGGTGTATCCCTGGTTTGCACACAGTGTTCCCTTGGTAGGATAAAGATGGTTAATGAATCAGTTAGTGAATGAATGTAAATATGAATGTAAATCAGAACTAATGAATGAATGTAAATTTGATATAGCACCCTGTATTGAAATACTCTTTATATTTATAGAATTATAATTAATATAATAAATTAAGTGTAGTAAATCATATTTGAAGCTTCAGATCTACATATGAAGTTTAATGTTTACTAGCAGTCCAAAAAGCTATTCCATGTTTTCTTTATTTCCTTGCACACCTTTCTCTGTTAGAAGGTACCTCCTCTGTTTTAAAAGCAGGTCGCCTGAAGAAGATCTCTGGAGCTATGAGTATTATTAGAGGTAGTAGCCAAGCCTGCTGGACCTGAGTGGATTAGGTGAATAGTTTTGAGGTGAGGGGTGTTACTAGTAACTGCAGCTGCAAACACACAGCTCAGCAACTGTAGCTGTAGGTGGAGCCATTGTCTAGGCTCAGTGAATTTCCTAAGGTATCACTGAAATTAAGAGTCTAAATACACAAATTACAACTGCACTTTGATCATAGATATTTCTGTCTAGAAATATTTCATTCTAAAAATACTCACAGTAGTTACTGTCTATGGTGAAGGGTTAATATTGCAATGCACCAGTGTACAAATATATTCTCTGTGATGTAATGTGTTAGTCCCTGTAATGCTGACTTTGGATAATGGTACATCACTTCTCTACAGTCACATTGATGGTAAAACGTGCAGTTATGGAAAAGGAGTCGCACACAGTACTGGATATGAGCACATGCATTTCAACTTTCACACAATTAAGCATTCCTTGTTTTCATTTGTAACTCTGAAACCTCATTTGTGCAAAATTGATTTACACAATAGGACTTGGATGTTTTGTACGTTTTGTACGTTTTCTTGTTACACTTTTTGTACATTTGTGTATTTTTACATGTATTCAAAAATTGTGTTCAAAACCATGAAGTACATTTGTGATGATTGTTTTGCAAGCAAAATATCTTTTATTTCATTATGAGTGCATACTCGTACCAAGCTGTGCTGTACAGACAAGTAAACCCCTGGCTGCTGACCTCCCTCGGGGCACAATGCGGCGGACACCCTGGACAGGGTGCCAACCCATCGCAAGGCACAATCACTCACACACACACCATGGACAATTTGGAAATGCCAATCAGCCTAAAATGCATGTCTTTGGACTGTGGGAGGAAACCCCCACACAGGGAGAACATGTACTCTGTGCACACAGGGCAGAGGTGGGATTTGAACTCCAACCCCTGGAGGTGCAACGCAACAGTGCTAACCACTTAGCCACCATGCCCTTGTGTTATGGGTGATATCTGAAGGTTAATCATGTGAAACATGTGACGGCTGTTTTGCATCATTATGAACTGAGCAGGCGGAGCTGAGCTTTTCTGAGGCTGCAGAATAAACATAGTTTAGAACGAAAGCACTTAGTGAGAACTGTGTGTGGACTCTGAGCAGCTTAGAGTTCACCAGCTATGATAAAGTAAGCTCGCTCACGCATTAGTCAGTTTTTGTGACCAGTGCTGAGCCGTGATGGAGAGGGATTGGAGGAGGGCAGGATGGTTGTGGTTTCTGTTCATGTCTTCTCTGTGGGCTTTGGCTTCGTCACTGACTTCTACTGGGACTCCATCCCTCAGTCCTGCGGATGCTAGTGAAGAAAAAGAGTCAATTTATAACAGTGTGACTCCAACAAGTAACTGTACAGGTGAGCTATACTGCATTCTCTCTTTGGTTTTAAAGATTTACAGCAAGCAGTTAAGCATATCAAGCACAGAGAATTGGAATAATTCCTGCAGATTAATTATAGTAAGGCTAAAGGTTACTTTAAAATGTGGCTATACTCTTTATAGTATTTTTTTTTGCACAGTACTGTATGTATATATGTATATGTATATATGCATATACATACACACACACAGAGAGTTAAGAGTACCTATTTCCTATTTAGTTTTTAAACAATATATATACACACATATATACATGTGTGTGTGTGTTTAAAAACTACATAGGAAATAGGAACAGGTACTTTTAACTCTAACCAGAATAACACAAATCTCCTTAAATGAAACAAACGGAGCTTTCATAATAATTCAAATCTTGACCAAAATAAATACACTACTAGGGTTATAGATCAGCACACTAACGCCATTGTGATGCTGATGATTTTCTTTTAAGATATAAAACTTTTGAAAATGTGCTTATATTTTTCAGTGATTTAGCCAAGCGTATTTGGATATGGGTTACAGTCCCCGGTGTGGCATTTTTGGGAAGCCACTGAATAGTGTCAACTCCAAACCAGCAACAAAAAACGTTTTGGCATTGTACCTACAAGAATACCTACTCTAATATCTTTTCGAGAGATATTACATAGAAGGATAAGTTCTTCATCTTGATCCCAGCTCCACAGGTGAAACAATAGGGGCTTTCTTGCTATACAGCAGTGGAAGTCTGCTGACTCGCCTTTGGCAGTTTGTCAGGTCCATTACAGTATCACCAGCTTTGAAACTGAACTGGGTCTTATCAGCATCACAGTGAGCGCTGGACCTTACAGTAATACTTTATACAGTAAATGTTAAGAACCTGTACATGTGGCTCTGTCAGTAAGTGTCCCGCTATTCAGAGGTATTCTGATTTTGAAAGGTGAAAATTCTTTTGAAATTTGAAATTCACAGATTATTTAATCCTTCATTCACATTCACGGATGCCGCTCCAGGCGTGTCTCTTGGGGACATGCAGTCGTTTTTTTTTTTTTTTTTCAAGTTCTGATAAGAAATGGCAGTAACTATATTGTGTACAGGCTGTGGCATAATTTATACATATTTCCATGTTGTTTTTGTTTAAAATGTTTTTCCCAATTTTAATAAACCCCTGAAAAAGGTTACAGGTTCTTCCTTATTTTGTGTGCCAAACACTGTAGGAACCAAACCTTCAAACATTCAATTTAACGGTCGTTGTCCTATTGCCAATGTTTGCATTTGTTGCTTTACGGCTGCATAACTAATTTGAGAAGTATTGACAAAATCTTGTCTTTGCTAAAATTGCCCCCACCATATCCCCTCCCCCAATTAGAAATTTACATTTCTATGCACTGTTAAATCCACTCCTAAGGGAATGAAAAAGAGAGAGAGAAAAAAAGAAGACAAACGTAAATAAATAAAAATACATTTAAAAATGAAAAAAGGATAGACTTAAGAAAATCATAACCGCCAGCTCTGTGATTGCTTGCTATTGTAAGCAATAACAGCAACTACACCCTTCGGCATGACATGGATCAGAGAAAATAAGTATATAACAATGCATGAGGTAAATGTTCCACTTTTCACTACTCTGAAAAGGCAATATTAAATAAATAAAAGGCATAAAATCTGATGTCAAGATATGTCAAGATACTACTGCAGTAGAGTTAATAATAATAACACCAGGACCTCTTTTGCTTTCTTGGGAATGGATCATAAATGTATAAATGTATAATTTGTAAATTGTAGAATTGTAAAATAACTTAATTCCCTGTAAGATTAAAAATGCTTCATGACTGACTTCATAACTTCCACATAATGTCTGGAGAGCAAGTAAGCCATTAAAGATTCGTTTCGGATTGGTCTGTGTGTACTCAGGAGCAGGAAGCAGTACTGTAGAGTCCAGGACACTTCTGTAAGTGTGCAGAAATTTCTGTGTATTGTGACAAATCGATGGGTGGAATAGAAATAAGGAATGAGAAATAGATTATGAACTCATGTTGCTTCATCACATCAGTAAGCCCAAATGGGTATTGCCATGCCAGTTAAACCCGGCTTAATGAGACAGGAATGCGGGTTTATCACATGCTTCTTAGGGTCGGTTTCTTGCTTGTTCACTGTGGAGAAACACATACACACACTGGTGAGAAAAATAAACACTCCCCCCCACACGTACCCTGTCAACCAGTTGAGCTCAATTTTGTGGTCAACATGAGCTTGATCTTACAGTATATTGACAAAGGCAAGTAAGACAAAAAGAGAAAGGATTATAAGGAGAGGATAAAGAATATGTCTAAATGTGTTCTATTTGGAGTCTTCTCTGAAAGGGAAAGGAGAAGCACCCTTCTTCTCTGTGATTCCAGCATTAAAATGTGTATGCATGTTTCTACGTCTTTCTAAGTCATAGCCTTAGCCATACCTTATTAGTGATTGCTAATGATTTTTATGTGTGGGTGGGTATGAGTGTCTATCAGATATGATGTTTTTGTTCCCTCCCTGGAGAGGCTCATTTCCATAGAGAAGGGAACAGGGGTATCTGTGGGCACACTGCTGATCTTCTGGTGCCATGAGGCCTTCCAGCTGGTGGGCAGTGAGAAAAACTCATGTATTCTGCATAGCAGTACCCCTCAGTGGAGTAACTACCTCCCAGAAGGTTAGACTGAGTCCTACTAAACCCTATTTCTATTTACTGTGCAGGTGAACCCAGGAAATGGGTCCTTTGGAAATTGGAATCAGTGGAGTTCTGGATACCAATTGTGCTAAGAACTTTTTTATAACATTAAAATAAAGAAACGTTTCGACTAATTCTGTTCATATTCTTCCATAGCCATCATGAAACCAGAGGACCATGGCTTCCAAGTGGCTATCTTGGCTTCGGTAATAAGCTGCATTGTCATCCTCGTCATGTCACTGTCCTTCATCATTTGCTACCTGCAGGAGAGACGCAAGCGGAGGGAAAGCATAAGCAGGTACACACTACTGCACAAGTAGAAAAGGTTGGGAGAAAATGGAAGTGAATAGTGTATGTCGTTTTTGTTTTTTGGTGATGGTTCAGTTCACTTCTGAAGAAGAGAAATAAACATCAGTGCCGTCATAGGAGTGATTACTGGCTTGAGAGAAGTTGGGAGGCTCCTCCCAAGATATACCATCTTCCTCAGCACCTAGAGTCCTGTCTATCCTGCAACAGTCACCTGCATATGATCAGACTTGATGGCTATGAGAACCATGGCTGTCAGAGGTGAGAGCTATTTCCATATTCATGAATATAGTAGTACATACAAGTACACGTGTCATATTTGTAATGCTTGTTAGGGGTTTGAACCTAGATGTCTTTTCAGGAAACAGTTATTGCAAAACTTTACAAAATGTATACAATTAAAACGAAGCTGAATTATCTATGTGTGTGTGTGTGTGTGTGTGTGTGTGTGTGTGTGTGTGTGTGTGTGTGTATGTGTGTCAGGAGTCAGGAGAGCCTGATGAATGATCCCCTGCCTGGGCTGTACCATACAGAGAGCCAGTTGTATCCCCTGCAGAGAGTGCCCACCCTGACAGCTCCCAGTTTGCCAACCAGCTCCAGCATACCTGTATACCTCCATTTTTCAACCCCTACACTGACAGGCAGCCTACCTGCCCAGCCTGTAACCCCCACCTTCCACAAATTTAGCACCACACCACCCTTGTGGCTATACTGACATCCTGTTATGGCCCACACAGAAGCACTCTTCATTTCTGCGTCTGTGATATCATAGTAATTATAAACAAACATAGAAGCACTTCTTAGGTGTACAAGTACTAACTGTAGCTCATCAGTTGCTGTACAACATAGAACCAATGCTGACCAGATGGTATCTGAATGGTGACGTATTCTCAGCACAGCAGTGACACTGACTGGACAGTGTGTGTGTTGCCTGAATGAGTGTGTTAGGCAGCAGCTTTTAAACAGTGTGTACGCTTACTGGCCTTTATAGTAGACATGCTTAACCTATTTGTGGACTTTGTAGAAGTACAATTAGACCCCCCCCTTTTTTTACATGCATCATTTATTGTCATCATCTTTTACCCTTCATTAGTGTCAGTTTCCGAACACAGGATGCTGTTGGCTGACGATTTTTTGGTTGGTGAACTGTTTCTGAGCCCGGCAGTGACACAGAGGTGTTTTAAAATCCCTGCTATCTGATCCACTCATACCAATACAACACACATCACCTGCCTGTCTGTGCTGGCAGTCCACCACTCGAATAATAAACAATTACTAATACTCGTTTATTACTAATAAGCAATTCATTAATATAAACTTCTGATTTGCAGTCTGTCTGTGCAGCGCTGTTACAGAAAATTAATCAACAACTCCTGACCAATCAGAATTGAGAATTCAACAGCGTTATGTTATAATACCACTTAACTACCAGTCACTTATAAACATTCCACACTTCTTATCCATGTGCAAAAATTTTTTTTACTAGTTCAGTCTAGCTTAAAAATCCAGTATAGCCTGACTAGCCGCTGGTTACCAAAACACAGAGCTGATCGAGCTACTAGACCATCTTGTGCAGGTAGAAAGGAAACCGTTTCTGAATTACTGCTGCTAATGATACATCACAGACATTATTGTTTTTGACAAAATAAAACGACATATAAGGCAGAAAATCTCAAATGTAGGGTTTATTAATTAATTTAGTCAAGTGATAAGGAAGCTGGAAAATAACTTGTCAGCTGGCAAAGACAGTCTAACAGCTGGACCAGCTCAGCCTATGTTCTGGCAGCTGGATTTTTCAGCAGAGGTTAAAGGTGTAATAGGTAATATTCTTCATTTCTTACTAGTGCAAATAATGTGGAAAAATATGCAGAGTGATTTAAAAAATAACAGTTTAAGCCATTGCAGAGAAGGGGAAAAGGGCAGTTTGGAAACCTGCCTTCACGTCTGGAATGTTTGTTTGTATTTTGACCGGCCTCCTCTCAGTCATTTTATAGGCACGCCCTCAACACACCTTCACATCTATCTTAAATCATTATGAGGATAATTTCACATGTTTATATGTTTATATACAAGTTGTAACTTGGATTTAAGCAGATGAATGTCTGAGTGCACTTGAAACTAAGTGATGTCATGGACAGTCCTTGCTAAGGGCAACTCTTGTTAGCATGCTTTTTTCTTTTTCTCTGATATTTTGCTCTGGCACTTTGTAATGTTTGGCTATAACCCATTGGTATGTGTTTTGTCTAGCACACTTGTCTTGTATACAATTGCTAAAGTTGTTAAATAAATAAATAAATAATAAAAACCTGTTAGCATACTAACTATAGTTGAACCACTATAAGTTTTTGGGGCGGAGCTTTGTGTACAAGGGTGGAAATCGGGGTGGGCTCAGTGAGTTAAAAAATAATAATAATAATAATTCAAATCTTATTCAACGTCACCCATTTAACCATTAGAGACTTATTTAAATACAATAAAATTTTAATTTTCCAAAAATTTTCAACAAATATTAGCTAATGCACGTTTAAATGAGAAGCTAGTTGGAGCGTTTCCACATAGGATATTAATGAATTTATAACTGTTTGACTTTACATCCACAAAATGGCGCCTGTTACAACCACAAGATGGCGCCACTGCTCCTGCAGTCCACAGGCGCACCTGTTCTAAAAAAAATAAAAAAAAAAAAAAAATTCACCTGTTCTGTTGCGGACAAAAATATCCATTTTAACGCCATAAAAATGTGATACGTTGATACGTTTCAGGTTATATTTCGTATATTTGTGTGTGTGTGTGTTTCCCCTCCTGAGTTATGAGAGACACGTTCCTGAGGGAGTGTATTCAGTGTGTGTCTCTCTGTAGTACAGTGTCTCAGCCTTTCAGAGCAGGGACTCGGTTAAAACTTGCTGATGTAGCCTACTGTTTGTTCAGTGTGTGTGTGGGATGTGTGGAAAACACACACTATATGAGCTGGGCTTTGTGGGAGGGTGATGGTAGGGTGTAGCTGACTAAGGTGGACTCCATGGCCAGTACTGTGTTGGACACTTGTGTCTGTCGGCGCAACAGCAAACTGGAGACGTTTCTTAAGAGAAATGCTGACCGAGCCGTGCACGAGCGGATTCGGTACTACGAGGCGTGTGTGGTCGTTTCAGAGGAACTCGACAAGGTGTTCATGCACGTTGTGCTCACCGACGACTCCATTTATCTGACAGAGTACCAACCACGCACACTCCACAGAGCTCTCCACTTCAGCGTCATCGTGCACATCGAGCTGGTACGTGCAAAAAAAAGTCAAATAAAACTATATTCATCTCACACTCAGAAATAAAGGCCTTAAACTGTATTTTTTCTGCTTGCTGGGGAGGTGATGCCAACGGGACATGTTTTCCCTGCTGGCAAAAAACACAATAGAAACCCTCAGAATTTGTAATGGTTTTAATGGTTATAATGGGAATTGCATTGGTTTTAGTGGAAACTGTAATGGTCCCTGTGGGTCTCTACTGGTAATTTATTGCCTTCTATTGGTGGTATGTTATGTCTAGTGGAAACCATTAAGGACCAGTAATAGTAATGGTTTTCAAAATTCAATTTTTTTTTTTTTTTTTTGTAAGTTTTTCAAGTTTAATGGTTGATGGTTTGTAATAAAATTTGTAGTGGAAACCTTTAGAATTTCTGTGATGGTTTCTATTGGGGGTTTTTTTGCCAGCAGGGTAGTATAAACTTAACGTAAATTAAGTTTCAGATGGTACGATACAAAATTCATTAACATTTTATTTAACTCATTAATTTTATTTAACATTAAAATCCTGATTTTTGCACTTAAATTCTAGTTTCTCCGTAGCAAACTCCATAGCTCCCTGTGGGGTCCCTGGGGTCATCAAGGTACTTGTTTTGCTTGTTCTGTTCCGTTCACCTGGAGACATGAATATAATGTACCTAAAAATAATTTAAAGGTGCATAATTGGACCTTAAGGACCACTGATGTTGTATTCTAATAGCTAATTAAAGCTAATTACACCATATGCACCTTCCCAGGTAAAAGATACATACTAAAGGTACAAAAGATGTACTGTTGATGGTACCCCCCGAGCAGCAAGGTAGCCTACACTTTGGTAAATTTGTTTCTGAGAGTGTGGATAAAATTATGTTATGTTAAGATCTTCTTTTGTGTATGAACAGCATGCTTTGTTAATATTTCGAGGCCACAAATTAAGTATATGGTGATCGCGGGTTATTATGTCATTGCCACAAATTGTGTAACAACCTAGAAATGTCTTGATCGAAACATCTTAAAAGCATCTTAATATAAAATTAATATTACCCTAATTTATAAATTTAATTAATGGACCAGCTAAATAGACTACAAAGGACCACCCCTTCCTTTATTTAATTTCCAGTCAAAATATCCATTAAGGACAAATTATTCCTTTTTGAGCATCAGGTAAAAAGCAGAAAACATAACATTAACAGGAAATTGCACAATTGCAGCAACTATATCAATTTTTCAGTAGTTTTCAGTATGTCCACTCTTTACCTGTTTACCTGTTATCTTCCATTGTTTTCGAGAGGCTTGCTTTCAGTTTTTCAATGAAATCTGCATGGGTACATTTCCATGTTTCTTGTTCAGTCTTAGATGTTGGTTGCATTTTCCACTTCTGGTGATCCAGGTAATCCCAAACACATTCAATGATGTCGAGATCTGGGCTCTGAGGTGGCCAGTCCACTGTTCTGAGAACACCAGCAGCTTCCTTGTTCTTTCACTGCTTGGGGTCATTATTATGCTGTAGAAGGAAATTCTTTCCAATCAGCATTCCTGATTACTTCAATCAAAAACAAATCACCAACTCCAGATGTGGTTACGCTGTATATCCCCACACTTGCACTGAGCCTCCACCATGCTTGTGTGATGGTTGTAGACAATGCTCGAAGAGTCTTTCATTGCTTCAGCGACATAAATGCTGCCTTCTTTTACTTCCAAAGATCTCAAATTTAGACTTATGAGTCCATCAACCATTACTCCACATCTCAGATGTCCAACTTCTGTGTTCTAGTGCAAATTTTCGTCTTTTTGTCTATTTCCTTTCCTCAGTAAGAGCTTCTTGAGAGCTACACATCTTTTCAGACCCAGTAGCATTGAGATGTCTTCTCACAGTGGAAAGATGGACAGGAACACCTGTGGATCCTTTCAGATCCGCAAGAGCAGAGCAGAAGTCCTAATTCTCTGTATCTTTTAATAACATTTTGAACTCCAGTTTTGGAAACTTTTTTTTTTTTTTTTTTTT
>CM040992.1:8850923-8875938 GCA_022985145.1 Pangasius djambal
AAAGGGTGGTCTCATACTTTTCTTACATCCAGGGTGTGTTCACCCAGTCACACACAGTGTTCCTGGGCTAGACACCAGATACACCACAACTCTGACCAGGATAAAGCACTTACTGAAGATGATGAATGAATGGCATAAATTATGAGAATACACCCACAGATCAATGATCTCCCAGACTTCCTCAGTGGCAAAGTCCAAGAGCAGTCACTCCACATACGTGTTGTGCATACACATGCAAAGGATGTTGGGAAACATGGCTCAAGAGACAGGGGGTCTCCCCTGACCAAGCCTCAGTCTCTTGCCACACCCTGTCAACAAGACGACTATGGACACAGCTGCTCTCTGGAAGGTAAGACAGCAAGCTTTATCATAGAGGCTTTGTCAGATTTATTATTAAATATTAAATATTTGTAGCCTGCCACAGTTAAAGGATGTGATCAAATGGTTTAAATGCATATACTAAACTAATACAATGGTAAATACAGTATTTCTCCCTGCGCGTTTATGAGTGCTGTGTATCCATGTAATCTCATTAATAAAGTTGCTGATCATTAATAGATCTCATTTGCCGTTTCCCACTTGCATGTCATAAACCCATGTAATCTTATTATCAAAGTTGCTGACTATTACAGTTAGAGCATGTACAGTACATTTCAATACACTGTATAACAGCTAATAAGCCAGGGCTTGCTCATACTTTCTGTTGCCTTTTAGTCGTCTTTACATCACATTACTGCTCATATACCCCCCAAAACCCCCAAAATTGTTTGTGATATTTATTTTATATATTCACATTTGCTCATTTTAGACAGGGTGGCAATAATTCTGACTGTGTGCCAGTAATAAAATGCAAAGTATTTGAGAAAGGTGAATATGAATAGATTTCTATTCATCATTTTCTACTCCAGTTATCTGTTCCAATCTTGCACAGGAATCAGCAGGGTTCATCAGGGTCCTGACCGGAGAACGTCTCCATCTTCGAATAGGTACAGACTTCACTCACTGAGTCTTCAACTCCCAGTCACACACTCATTGGGTAATTCCATGACTGGGGTCTCTTCGCTGGCTGCAACTTAATGAGTAACAGGGACATTAAGAACATTCTGATTTGTTTAAAACATTTTTTCATTAATAATTTACAATAATTTTCAGTCTGTAATTTGAGTAACAGTGATGAAGTTTAAGTGCGAAAACATACTTTTCTCGTTACTTTTTTAACTAATTTTTCATTAGCTATAAATATAATTTGTGATAGTTTAAAAACAAACACATTTAAGTATTTGAATTATTTTATCTCAATATCTTGAAGTGTAGTTTTCTAAGTACTGTAGATTGTTTTTATTAATGTTTTTTATCTGTTGTTTATTTCAAACATGCATGTAGGTCCTTCGGAAGGACACTTTATCTACATTTAAATGATCTTTTACTATTGCTTTGACATACCCAATCTCTCACTCGTTCAGCCACGCTCGGCCCCTCACTCCCCAATACTGCACTGATACACAGCGCTGTGTTTTACAACATTTGCCCATCAATAAACCCGTCCTTTCTCCGACAACCACGGCGAGATTCTCTTGTTCTGCTGGCTTATCTGCACCCTACATGTTTTTACTGACTGACTTGTGTACAATGGCTTGAAAGAACAAGCCTGATTACGATAGTGCGTGTCATCGGCCTGCTTTAGCTGCTTACGGAGACAGGATTTAAACTCGCAGCTTTTGACTTGATTGATTAATAATACAATGATCAAGATAGGATTAACCCTGCAGCTGACACACAGCCATATTGATCTGACGGGGCCTAAGTACAGTCAGTCAGTACAGTTTCTAACTAATTTAATGTGTATCATGATTAGCTATTTAATTAAGACGGTATCCTCCAACTACTGTAAATACAGTATAGTGGTTTACTGTTGCTGCTTGGAATCGAAACTGGGAAACCAAACCTGTTCTGAGCAAACAGTCCAACAAAAGCGTCGTGGTTGAATGATAGGTGAAGTCAGACGCTTAGCATAATCATTGATTTTTTTCCCCTAATCCATTGCAACAATTTCAAATTGTGTGATTTACTCTCAGTCTTCTTCTCTTTCTTGGTCACTACTAAGAAACATGTACATGCTGAAGGACACTGTAGACACTTTATGATTGTTTTACAAGCATAGCCAGGACACTGTTGGTTTTTCACAACTGTTTATTACCAGCTGTGTCCCCCGTTGGGAGGCAGAGCATCAGGAGGGGAGGGTGAATGTTGGCCTGGAGACAAAGACATGAAGGGTGTTTGTGGTGCAAGTAAGCAGTAGAGAATGGCTGAATAGAAAAACAATACAGAAAGATTAAGGGGGTGATAAGAATACATATATATATATATAATTTGAAGTGAAGTGACTTGTGGCCAAGTATGGTGACCCATACATGGAATTTGTGCTCTGCATTTAACCCATCCAAGTGTACACACACCATGAACACACACCTGGAGCAGCCTTTTTTTTTTTTTGCTGCGGCACCCGGGGAGCAGTTGGGGGTTCGGTGCCTTGCTCAAGAAGAGAGCGCTGGTCATTCACTCCCCCCACCTACAATCCCTGCTGGATCTGAGACTCAAACCCATGATCTTCAGGTTATAAGTCCGACTCTCTAACCGTTAGGCCACGACTGCCCCCATTTGGGTGAGCTTCAAAGCAAGGAAGGATTATTTTACTGCCTGGACTTTAAAAATTTAATTACCTGCACAGTTTCTTCTTTGAAAAAATGCTGTCTGAAATGTGAGCCTTAGTGAGAGAGCGAGAGAGAGAAGGAGAGAGTAGATGAGAGCAGCAAGGAGATAGAAGAAGAGAGAACAGAAGCTCAGCAGCCTGGTCAAGTTACTGATGACTTTTTAACGAGTTCAGTGAGAGTACAATACATTCAGCCCTATAAGGTGGCCCTGTTTCTCTTCCTATTGCTGTCTCTTCATGTTTCAATTGTTTTTAACTCATTTTAACTCATTAACAGGAAATTTAGTTAATGTGAGTAGTTTATCATTCTATTCAATCCACTCATATCAGTCAGACCCAATCTCTCATTTTGAACATGCATATTTTGGACATGTAATATCTCTAGGAAAAAAAAAAAAACAGCAGCATCTAACAACCACAAATGGTCTTTTGAATTGTATGAATGTACTACATGCACTCTAGCCATTAATATATAGTTTCAGATATACTGTAATTTGGAAACAATGATACAGTGGATATAAAAAGTCTACACACTCCTGGTAAAATTGCAGGTTTTTGTGAAACCAAAATAAATCATGTCAGATATTTTTCCACCTTTAATGTGATACAGCGACCAACCAAATTCAAGTGAAAAACAAATAGAAACTTTTTAGGGAAATTTAGGGAAATTAGCCTCATGTTCAAAAGTAAATATCAAAGACCTGTCATCAGTGAAATGATTCTGATAAACTCCAAATACAGTTCAGCTGTGACCAGCAGGGTACAAAAGAATATCCAAAACGTTAGATGTAGCATGGAACACCGTGAAGGCCATCCTCAACAAGTGGAGAAGACATTATCAAGAACAGGATGTCCCTCCAAAACTGATGAAAGGACAAGAAGGAGACTTGTCAGGGAGGCTGTCGGGATCCCTACAGTAACATTAAAGGAGCTGCAGGAATATCTGACAAGTGCTGCTCACTCCCTGCATGTGACAACAATCTCTCATATTCTCCACATGTCTGGGGTGGGCTGGCTAGACGGAAGCCCCATCTCACAAAAAAACATCCAAGCCAGCCTATATCACCCCAAACCATCTGGAAAATGTGTTATGGTCTGATGAGACCAAGGTAGAACGTTTTGTGCATAATTCTAAAACATATGTTTGGTGCAAAAACAAGACAGCTTATCACCCAAAGAACACCACACCCACGGTGAGTCATGATGGTGGTAGCATCATGCTATGGTGCTGCTTCTCTTCAGCTGGGACTGGGGGTCTGGGCAAGAAAGAAGGAATCACGGATAACTCCAATTACCAATCTAATTTGGCACAAAATATGCAGGCCTCTGTTAGACAGCTGAAGATGAAGATGAAGAAAAGTGTCACCTTCCAGTACGATAACGACACGAAGCACAAATCCAAGTCAACGAAGGAACGGCTTCAGAAGAAGGGGATCAGCGTTTTGGAATGGTCCAGTCAGAGCCCAGCTCTAAATCCTATTGAAAAACTGTGGAATGACAGTCATGCAGAGGGCTGTGCACAGGAGATTTGATAGATCTGGAGCATTTTTGCAAGCAAGAGTGGAATAAAATGACCCAATCAAGATGTGCTAAGTTGGTAGACTCTTACTCAAAAACACCGAGTGCTGCATTACAAGCAAAAGGAGCTTTAACAAAGTATTAGATAAGAAGTGTACACACTTAAAGGTGGAAATAGATCTGGCATGATTTATCTTGGTTTCATTTTTTACATCACAAAAACCTGCACTTTTAACACTTTCTTATATACACTGTTTATGACACACCACACTGGGGAAAAAGTTCTTCTCTCACCATCTTTTAATGATGTTTTCTCAGTTCATAGGGCACAAAGTGAAGCAGGAAGTCCTCAACAATAAATGGCCAGTTAAAAAAGCATTGCTCGCCTCTGTAGTACTCACCCGCCTCAGTTCCTCTGCGTCTATTTGTGTTTATAGATGAGGCGAGATTGCGGAGTGTATGGGTATGGTTAGCACTTTGACTCACAAGTGCTTTGGCTCATTCCACCCCAGGGAGGCCATTAGCTCCAGCTTAATAGATGTTTGTAGAGCTTGCCACCATCACCAGAGACAGGAAGTAGTCACCGGGAGACAGAGAGGAGGCTAGAGCAAAAATTAGCGGAGTAGAATAAGGTGTTTTGTGAATATACAACTTGGTGTCCTCCTGTCATCCCAAATATCGGCTATCTAACCATTAAAAAAAATCTAGCTCATTTACAGACATCGTGTCATCCAGTACTGCTGGACATGATTGGTCCAAAGCTGTGGAGCTTATTTAGTGATGTTACTAACTGAGTTCATTCATAATGTTCGCTGTTTTTAAAAAAAATTGAATTACTGAGTTTAGGGGTTCTTTAAGTCACACTCTGTGTGTGGGGGAAAATACAGGAAGTAAAGGCTGTTAGAAGATACTCAAAATTCTTTAAAATGGCTCCCAAGAGAATAACTTGATGTAAAGTTTCATCAATGATTACTTCACTGAATAGTAAGGTTTGAAACAACTATGATCAGTGAAACTTGTAATTGTTTAGCACACACTGGTGGCTGGTGTTCATTTATAGTTAGTACTATCTCACTTGTAGCTTCATACAGCATTTAAAAGATCAAAGTATGAAGTGAAAACCCTATCTGCAGTGAATTGGGCATAATATACCTATGATTTCAGTATTCATGCCTATGGTCCTTATTGCTGGGTATGTAGACTTGGCTATTGCACTGCATTTCCTACACTGAGAGGTCACTGCATTCATATTCCAGAGATGACGGAGATGGATGCAAGGGCAAAAGAAAGAGTAAGGGCTCTGTCCTGGCCAGACTGAAAAAAAGAGCAGCTGGGGAAAGAGAGAAAAAAATAGAGGAAGAAGAGAAGAAGGAGGCTGAGCTTCATCTGTATGCTGTGATGCTCACGTCACAAATATATGTTCACCTCCAAAGATCCTGGAACAGTTATATCATGGTAAGAGATACCATGGCTTTCATGATCATTGGGTGGGTTTAAGTTTAATTGATTAATAATGAATTAATTATTATGTTTAGGATGATCTCCTTTTACACAGATTGTAGTGTCAGTCTGGTTAGTTGTGATGGTTGTCCTTCCTGAATGTTACAGCTGTTTACCAAACGCATATACATTCTTGTTTGCCAGTCATGCCCTGTGTGACTGATCTACTTTTTCATAGTATATATCATAATAATAAATGATCATATTTCATACACTACACATGCACGAACTCTATACATCTGTTGAACTAAATTTAGACAAAAACAAACTTTTAGAAAGAAAGATAGCCTTTTTTTGTCAAGCATATTTTACAGTGAATTTCTTAGGAAGGTAGGGTCAGACCACAGGGCATGATACAGCGCCCCTGGAGCAGAGGGGGCTCAGAGCCTTGCTTAAGGGTCCAGCAGTGGCAACTTGAACCCCTGACCCTCTGATCAGTAACAAAGAGCCTTAACCACTGAGCCATCACTTATCACCTTTAGTCCACTTTGAGTCCTCTGAAACACGAGAAACCGAGACACTGCTCAGGAGAATGTTGTGATTAACAAGGGAAGGAGAAAGAACCTGCCTACCAGCTGTAAGATTTGAACATCTCACACCCACAGACAGACAGCACTGCTCGGGGAGCCACAAACTAGCCTTAAAACCAAACTTTTGTTTACTGTATGACCGAAGTCACCTTTATTTATACAGACGAAAGTGGCGCACATTAAAATCAAATCAGTATCAATTTGGGTAGGTGGAGATTAAAATCTCTTCTGAAGTTACAATTTTAAAATGGGTGTTAATATTTATTCTCAACAGACTGTTTAATACTGGATTCAAACGTACTCACATAAAAAACGAATTGTTTACTCGGCACCTAGTCTACTTCCTTTCAAGTGCACTTAAAAAGGTAAATACTGTATATGAAAATAAAATCGTGCACTTCCTTTATGTATACTGTACATATATACATACGTACATACAGTATACTCGACACACTGTAGCTTTCTCCGCAGTGTCAGAATCGACATCTTAGCAAGTGAAAATATCTTTAATATAGTACAAATTATTTCCTCTTATAAAATTATAATTCATCAAAAATATAAGTTTATTAAACCCATGTCTAGACATCTTAATTGATTTCAAGCTTGTTTTATAGATAATTTTGGAAAATTCAAGCATTTATTTCTAGAAAAAAAAGCAAAATTATCTGCCAATAGAATAAGAAAATCTAAAGTTTGAAATAGTCTAGAAAGAAATGTCTAGAAATGGGTTTAATAATCGTATATTTGGCTAATTGTATTCTTATAATAGGAAATACTAGATATATTTTCTAGAAAGCTGCTATATTCAAGATATTTTCACTTTCATACATTCTGCTGCGCAAGTATACGTTAGTGTGATTGTAGAGAACTCATGGGATACCTGTATGAACATCTTTTCATAAGAGGAATAATGTTAGTTAGAAGTCAGAAAAAATAAACCGGACTAACCCCATTGAACAGAAATGTTTAATTTAATATGCTATCTATCATAGAGATCCACACTGATGCTGAGGACATGCACCGTGTCGTCCTCCCCCTCATCCAAGAAGCACAAACACAAAATCAGGTAGATTCCTTGCTTCTGCCTGTACCATACTCATGCCAACAATCACAGCCACACGACTGTTTTGTTTATTTTGTTTTTCTTTATTTCCCGTCTTTATCTGTAGCTGGGAGCGGACATGTCACCTGTTCAGCCAGCTGAGTGGGGAGCTGTTACAGGACGAGCTCAGCTTGGAGAGTTTGTACCTGCTGCTTCAGGAGCTCTGTGCTGCTGCACATCACAACCCAGCTGTCAAAACACTCTTCTGGAGGGTACGACATCAGCCACAACGAGTGGATCGTTTTACTACACACAGCACACTGGGCGTAGAAGATAGACGAGCAAGGGAAGATGTTTGACAGCCATATTTATTATGAAATGGACTGAGCAAATCCTTCACACTTTGTATTGGTTTCGTTTACAAAATTGAAGGAAGCAGAATGTTTGACATCTAAAATAGGTTCTGGAGTACTTAATGGCTCATGGCGATGATAGGCTTTGCGTCTTTTTTTATTTTATTTTGAAAAAGAATTCCATTTTGCTTAAGCTGCTAGTAGTGTAATGGAGTGATAAGAACATTTACTTACTTTTTATATTTAGAATTTAATGCAGACCAGGTTTATGTTTATTTCACATATGGTGATGATGGCTAAAACACAAATGTGTATGCATATGTGCATCTATATTTAAACAGTGTGTGTGTGTGTGTGTGTGTATACAGTCACCTGAGCTCTATCCATTCCTGGTGAAGACGCTGGCTGAAAGCTTGCAGCTCTCTCAGGACAGACTACACACTGCTGACAGACTACTGTGAGTCTGCATCACCTGTTCAAACCAAGCACACCATTCAATGCAATTAAAACTGTGAGAATCTTCCAGTAGTACTCAGGAGGCTGAATTAGATAGAGTTAGACACTGTGTGTGAGACTCAGTAATCCCCTTAGGTCCACAAGTATGTCTCAGCCCTCTTCTGATCACTTAGCAACAGAAGGCACATTTAAATGTGTAGCAATACAGTTGTGCAAAGTAAAGTTTTATATAAAATACCTAATATCTCTGATCTATACTTATATCTAGAATTCTTAGCAATATTACGGACAGGGGTTTGGATGCAAATGCAATGATTCAGGTGAACAACTGAGCTAGAATAGCCAAAGCTGAGGTTTGGTAATGTCACTAGTAGCAGCAATACTTTGCAATAAACAGGGTTGTAATGAGTATGTGTGGTGAGCCAATGATTGGGATCAGCTTTGATCCTGAGCTCAGGTTGTGAGGTGAAGTGACTTGTGGCCAAGTATGGTGACCCATACTCAGAATTTGCATTTAACCCATCCAAGTGCACACACACCCGGAGCAGTGGGCAGCCTTTTTTGCTTTTTGCTTGCTTAGTCATGGTATTGAGGGTGGAGGTGAACGCTGGTCATTCACCCCCCCCCCCCCGATCCCTGCCAGACCTGAGACTCGAACCCACGACCTTCAGTGAATAAATAAATGAATGTGTGTGTGTCTGGGGAGTTGGAGCCAGTTAAGAGTACGGGGAGTAAGAGAGACAGAGAGAGAGAGGTCATGTGATGGATCAGGTGATGAGACTTTGTTTACTTCATTATGTTGCAGGGTATTCTGGGAAATGGAGTTAGCAGATACAGTTAGACCCGATGTGACAATTACAACTATAAATGATATTTACTGAAATAATACACAAAGTACACAAAAGTACAGTTCTAATTATTTCACTTTGTTACTTTTAGTTCAAAATGACTTAAACATCATCTTTGTAGTATTTAGTGATGTAGCTGGGCAAAGTGAGCCACGCCTTGTTAGTACTGATTGTTCCAATTTTTTAAAATGACTCACGTTGACTTGAGCAGAACACCGTAATCACCTTACTGATGCACTATGCTCTCTGTCGGCCTCCAGGCTTTCCATGTTAGTGGTTCAGACCATAAGCCTGATGTTTGGTGAGAAGGAAAAAGGACCTGCTTGCTTTAGCATACTAACATCCAAGCAGTGAGTAACCTCAGATTTTATCACTGGACGCTCTGACTATAGAGTAGTGTATTTATATATATGAGGCACCTTTAATGTGTTCCAGGGGAAGCGTGACAGCAGCCTTGCTCTTGGCTTTGGTGTGTGATCCAGAGCTAGAGCCCCACAACTGCAATTCTCCGTCTCACACAGAGGTAAGACGGGGCACTTTTATCTTTTTTTACTTGTAAACTTGTTGTACTCGATGAGTCTGAGTAGCATTTTCAACTCATATCATCAGGGAAAAAAGTCCACCTAGTTAACTTCCCATTTAATAAGAGACTTTACGAAGCAATAAGTAATAGAAATGTCTAGTGGCAGTAAGTATGAAATAGGAAAAAGCATTTCTTTTCCATGTGAATGAATCACCTGTGTCATCTTCTCTTCCCATCATTCTGGTTCAAGTTAATCTTGGTTTCATCTGTCCAAAGAATCTTATTCCAGAACTGGGCAGGCTTTTTTTTTTTTAGATGTTTTCTAGCAAAGTCTAATCTGGCCTGTCTGTTTTGAGTGTTGCTAGTTATTTGCATCTTGAGGTAAACCATCTGTATTTACATTCATGAAGGCTCTTGATTGTACACTTTGACAAAGATACACCTACCTCCTCAAGAGTGTTCTTTACTTGGCTAGATGTTTTTTTTTTGTTTTTGTTTTTTTTTTACCAAGAAAAGAATTCTGCGATCATCCACTTTAGTTGTTTTCCGTGGTCTTCCAGGTCTTTTGGTGTTGTTGAGCTCGCCAGTGCATTCCTTCTTTTTAAGAATGTACCAGATTGGCTACTCCTAAAGTTTATGGTGTCTCTCTGATAGGTTTGTTTTGTTTTTTCAGCCTAATGCTGACCTCCTTCACTTGCACTGACACCTCTTTGGACTGCATATTGAGAGTTCCCATGAACAGCTACCAAATGCAAATTCAACACTTGGAATCAACTCCAGACCTTTTATCTCTTTTAATTTGTCATGAAATAATGAGGAAACAGGCCACACCTGGCCATGAAACTTCTTATCAGTCAAATGTCCAATTATTTTTGAGCATAAACAGTAAATGCCATATTTTTGTTAATACCTTTGAATTAAAGATATGAGAATCTACACTTCAATCACATCTCGATTGCTTCATTTCAAATCCATTGCGGTGGTGTAGAGAGGCAAAATTACGAAAATTACGTCACTGTCCAAATACTTATGGACCCAACTGTATATAATAATAATAATAATAATAATAATAACAATAATGTGTGAGTGTCTGGTTTAGCATTCCAAGATGTTTGTGTGTGTGCGTGCGTGTGTGTCACAGCTACAGGTCTTACAAGCAGAGTATCTGGATGCAGCATCCGTTCTGCTTTTTGAGGTGGTGATGTTTTGCCAGGAAGTAAGTTACGCTGTCACACATTTAAACACTCCTCATTTGCAATGCTGCTATTATATATAGCTCCATTAATCTGTGCACTGATACGGCCTTAAGGACTTTCCGATTTGTTTTTTAAAGACGAGTCGCATCCCGAATTCAGGACACTTTCTGACTGTGGCTTGGGTTTTTCAAACACTTAAAGCCCACCCTTCCTTTGTAAGTGTCTTTGACACTACCATATTTCATTCTGGAAGCAAATTCTCAGCTATTCACTAGATCATTAGATGATTAGATCCACTGACTTTTGGTCTATCTGTGTTTAGCTCCTGTTTATGGGTTATCAGGCCCAGCGTGTGGTTCTGGCAATGTCATATACGGTAAATAGATAATGATGGATACCAAATATACTAGACTGTGGCTCTTGTGGGATAAGTAGTTTGAATACCAGAATGATCCATGCCTATTTTGTTATGTTAAAACAGTCTGAGTCTCCCTTGAGCCCATCGCAGGCTGTCCTCTTATACCAGCGGTGCCACTTGCTCCTGACCTGCATGCAGCACAACACCTGCGTGAACACCTACATTATTACAGAACTCAAAGAAGAGTTCAGGTAAGAGTGACTGTTGAGGCTGGCTGGTCTTATAAGATGGCGTTCAGGCTATTCCAAGCCTAGATGAACATATGTAGGCTGATATACAGGATGTAGGTATGAATGCTGAACTGGCTAGGCACATGTTTTCTTAGTTGAACAGAAAATCAATCATTTTACACCAAGCTCTTCATATGAGTGCTAGTGAAACCGAAGATGCATCAAAACCTGTTTCACTAATGCAAAGTACCATCATCTATTGAAACTTGTATCAAATGAAGATGACCACGTGACCAGTGAGATCCAATGCTTCAAACTTCTCCCGAGACACCAGAAGGAGTTCGACTGTATCAAACTCTCATGCATTTATTGCGCCATTTTAATGATCTGATTATCAGAAGATCCCAATTAATCCACTTGGCGTTTGTCGGTTTTTGGCGCACTTACAGACAGGTGACAGATTAAAGGAAAAAACTGGCGTTTATTGTGCTGACGTGGTTGGCCGCACTTGTCCCGCCCATTCAATACATAATTATTCTGACTGATCATCTTAATTTTATGATGAAACCTTTCAATCCTGATGGGAGTGCCCTCTTATAGGATGACAGTGTCCCCATCCACAGCGCACGAGAGCTCACTCAGTGCTTCAGTGAGTATGAAAATGATGTAAATCATTTGCTACGGACTTAGCAGTTCTCCACCCAGTTGAACACCTATTGGAGATTTTGGTTAGACGTTGCTCTCCACCACCATCAAAACGCCATATCTTTTGGAAGAATGTGCCTCCAGCACAGTTCCAGAGACTTGTAGAAGCTATGCCATGATGCATTGAAGCTGTTCTGATGGCTCATGGTGACCCAACAGCTTAACAACACACTCTTTGTTGGTTTATCCTTTATTTCATCACCTGTAAGATTTAATATAAAATCAGTGAAGTGTTGTAAACATTATTTGTTTATATGTCTTGAGTTTACAGCTGTTGTAATTTCCACAAACCCCCAGATGTCACTCTACTCTTTGTTTTTAACTCTCAGTTCTTGACAATGAATGCTTCATTTAGGAGATTTGAAAATATGTTTATGGAGTTTACTGAGTGACTTTTTCTAACCTTTCATATACTGTTTCTTTTTTTTTTCTTTTTTTTTTCTTTAGGTATTATGTGAGACAGTCAGGGCTAGAGGACAAACTTCCCCCTCACTATCCCATCAGTAGGCCAGCACAGCATCTCCTCTCCCAGCTGCTCAGCCTGGTACTCGGCAGGCCCTGAACTCTGATCCTTTGTTAATCATGAGGACTGTTTACAGCCATCTGTCTCATACACACATTTGTACAAATGTACTGTAAGCCCTAGATAAATTGGTGGTTTTTTTAATCTTATTAACTGATGATCGTGGACTCATCACTGGTGTATTATGTACTTTGCGAGTTGTGGGGAATAGTGAGTAGTATTCTCTGACCAGAATAAGCGTTGCTGATATGAGTGAAGAGCTTTTGTTGTCGTACTGCAACAGCAACAACATTAAATGTAGTCTGTGTTTATGTAGGATGTGTTTCAGGCCTACTTTTTGTATATAAAGGAAATATTTACTTTTAATTATTTGCTTCCTTTTATTTGTCTCTGACTCTATGATAATGACTCATTGTTGCCCGAATTTCACAATAATATTCTGTATATATATATATATATAGGGTTTGGTAATGCAAACATACATGCGTTCATCAGATTCAATTCAACTTTATTCGTCTAGTAGTTTTAACAAAACAAAACATTGTCAGAAAGCAGCTTTATAGAAATCCAGATGTAGATTTACATTCCTAACGAAAAAGCCAGAGGAGACAGTGGTGAAGAAAAACAGTGCTCATCCCAATACTCACAATATGTTCAAATGGATAATCATTTCATACTTTACAATCCCACTATCCGGCGTCACCAACACGAGCCTGGTTACGCCGGATAGTGGGATTGTAAAGTATGAAATGATTATCCATTTGAACATATTGTGAGTATTGGGATGAGCACAGGAAAGTCTTTATGGACTTTATGGACATTATCCAACGAAGCATAAACGTTTTGTGGGAAGTGTAGATCCTGCTGGTGCAGGTACATGCTAGTTTCCTCCATTTCAGCAGTGATGTACACTAAAGCTACTTTAGTAACGGCTCCCTCTCATGGTGCAATTTCCAACCTGCTAAAGATGAAGGATCCAGTAGGCCACTTTTAAAACTACATTAGGTCTGAAGTACATTTTAACTGCTATTACAATGAATAAAGGAGAAGAAAATTGTCAGAAATATTTAGCTACAACTTCATAGTGAGGCCCACATGCATACAAATTAGTGAAACCAAAACTATACCCTTTTGTTATCATTATTAATAAATTAACTATCTGAGACAATGTTGCATTAACTGTAATGTGAACTAAAATAGGCCTGCTTAGAAATGTTTTTTGTTTTTTTTATATTTGGTTTACTGATGTGATGAATACAGTGACTCAAATGCAGTGCAGTGAAATAAAACTCTTATTAAACTTGTGTAAGAAAACATTTTTAATTTTAGGATGTATAAAATTAAGAAGAAGAAAAAAACAGACCATTTGGACAACCTGGGTTTACATCAGATCAGCCCACATCCCAATCTACTGTTGTAGTGACATCACATCCTGAAAATATCTGGGAACTCTATTAAAATATAAGCACATATTCTCATCATATAAGGAAATCTACTGAAGCACAAACCCACATGTAATACAAGTAAAGTATAATTTGGTCTATTGATGAGCTAGGGATGGTGTTAAAACATTCATTGCCCAGGAGATGTCAGGATCGAATTGTGTCTCAAACACTTTTTAAGCTCTCATTCATTCATTAGTTTACACCTTCACATATTCACATCCAGCATTGGTTTAGCCTCTGTGTCACTGTTACCTCCTTCCGACTTCCAAAAACATGTCAGGAAAGTGAATTGGCTACTTTAAATTGCCTGTATGTGTGAATGAGTGTGTGAATGTGTGTGTTATACATAACAGGGTTATAAAGTCTCAGAAAAAGAACCAGTTCAACTACATCTCAGAAAACACATAAAAACACCTGAAGACTCAAACCTTCAGGCATTGTCAAAGGCAGCAACTTTTTTGTGCTTCCCAGTCTTGGGAAATCATCGGAAACAAGGTCACAGTGGTGCGCACACATTTCTGCTTTGCAGTATCTGCAATATGGTTTGGCCATTATCCACTCCGTAGGCTAATCCTCTTTTCCTTCTGCAAAACTTTGCTACATTTACTTCCATATTTAGACAATTTATCTGCTGTTCTGGTGGTCCGTTAGAAGAAACGCACAGAATCCATACACCACAACCCTGAGTAGGATAAATATAGTCAGGGCTGTGTTTCCTGCAGACCTCATAAAACCAATAATCTACATTTTCTCTTGTTTACTTCTTACTTTGTTTATAGGTTCTAATCATTTAATCTAATCACTGATACAGACTCTAATCTCTAATCCAGCCCACCAAATGAGTTTGTTCTAAACAATTATAGAATTGAAAAAGAGCTAGTCCTGTCATTCCATTAGGGGGCAAACTAGAGCAATAAACTTCATTTCATATCATTAGCAAGCTGAATATATGATGCTGTAACCATGCCTCTTTCCAAAAGATCTAATTTAGGAGTTTCATATAATCTGGGTTCGGGTAACACACGGGTACTTATGCACACCACAGACTACATAAAAGTAATCAATTAAACAAAGTCAGGATTTGGTGTGACAACCCTCTGCTTTTTAAAAATGCATCATTAGCCTCAGGTACACTTTGTGCAGTTTTATAAGGAACTTACCTGGTAAATTTTTCTAAGCGTCTTCTTCTGGAGACTTTCACTGCTGCACTTGCTTCTTTTTGTTGGAAAAGTAATGTTTAGAAATCTGACCTAATAATACAGAAAACACACACACACACACACACATAAGTATGTGTGTCACACACACACACACACACACACACACACACACACACATATATATATATATATATATATATATATATATAGATAGAGAGAGAGAGAGAGAGAGAGAGAGTACAAACTATCATTTGAAAAAAACTTGCAGAGACTGTTTGTCTGTTTCATAGCTGATATACACTATATGGCCAAAAGTACCTGGCCAGCACACCCACATGCTGTTATAAGAACCTCCACTCTTCTGGGAAGACTTTCCCTAGATTTTGGAGTGTGGCTGTGAGGATTTGTGATCATTCAGCTACAAGAGCATTAGTGAGATCAGGCTCTGATGTTGGGTGAGGAGGCCTGGGGTGCGGTCAGTGTTCCAGTTCATCCCAAAGGTGTTCAGTGGGGTTGAGATTAAGTCTCTGTGCAGGACACTCGAGTTCTTCCACTCCAACCTTAACACACCACGTCTTCATGGAGCTCGCTTTGTGCACATGGAAATTGTCATGCTGGAACAGGTTTGGGCCTCTTAGTTCCAGTGAAGGGAAATTGTAAAGCTACAGCATAAGACATTCTATACAATTGTGTGCTTCCAACTTTGTGGGAACAGTTTGGGGAAGAACCACATATGGGTGTGATGATCAGGTGTCCACATACTTTTAGCCATATTGTATATGTTTAAACAGTTTGTGTATCCAGAATGTACCTTTCAGATAAATGCAGAAAAGGTAAGACATATAAGAGGGATTGTTAATGTATTATTGGTTTAGTAAACAGTTTTTTGTTTTTTTCCCCCCGGCTGTACAACTTCTTGACACTAGGCTAAGTGTACCTAAAGCTAAAATTACTTTGACGCCCCTAATCTTAGGTCGGAACTATCCGCTCGGTCATACATTAGCACGGAACCTTTTTACGAACGGACCGGACAAAGCGTGCGTCCGAAAACAGCGAACATGTAAGTTAAATTTAACTGCGTTCACTACCAAAGAGGAAATTTAGTCAAAGCTAAATGATTCAGACAGTAAGTTTAGCATTTCAGTGTGTGAGGAAGGTGGAGTGGAAGGAAGGATGAGCAAAAATACTTCTAAAATGTACCAATGAAGAAGACGTGGGAGCCATGGATCCCTTACAACTAACTGAAAAGCTAAAACAAACAGTGGAAGAGTGCATCAGGATGGATGAGACCTAAAATATCACTGATAGATAGATAAATAAATAAATAAATAAATAAAAAAGATGCTATGTGTAAAGCTCCTGAGTATGAGTGTTTTAGCTGTGGAAGAAAGCAGACTGTAGCTTATGGAGGTTCAAGTACAGAAAACCACAAGTGCAGTGGTGTTAACACCTCCTGGTTGTAATTGAATGGAGAGAATGCTGACCTGTGTCTTAAAGAGCAGGAGATGTAGTGCTGTCACATCACCAGAGTGGATTCAGGAAGTGGATTCAGTTGTATGTCTGAAGCTGAAATAAGGAAAGCTGAGATAAACAAGGGAGCACTTGTAGGTGTAGTTATGGACGCTGAGAAAGAGTAGGATATGACCTACTGATAAGACTTCATTTAATGGGAATGAGATGAAGCATGGTCAGTTGTGGTAAAGACTTTTTGTTTTTAAGACCAAAGATCAATCAGGGTCAATGTGGGAAGAACCGTATCCAAATGTTGCTTAGAAGACAAATGCAACACCTCATCTCACCTCACCTCACCTCACGACCATGATGATGAATAATATCTGTTCACAGATACCAGAAGAAATAGGAACGTCACTGTTTACTGACGCTGAGGCTTTAAGGAAATTTGCAGTACACAGTAAGGAAGACTCAGGAAGCCTGTAGATTGAATAGAGGAATTATAGTGAAGGTAAGGTTTTTCTTTTGAGTAATCTTTACAAGGGGAAAAAAGTTAAGGAAGGAGCTGAGGTTGAGGTTATATGAAGAACAATCTGAAAGAGTAGAGACATTTTGATTCATGGCCAGTACATGTTGGAAAACTAGTTAAGAAATGCAAGAAATAAAGTGATAAACATATTGAGGTGTCTGGTATAAGGAGCCAAAAATATATCTGAATTAAAGACATTTAAATTCAATGTCAGACACTAAGAATTAGTAGTAATGCATTTCAAGTTTCAACAAGTGACTCTGCATGTAGAGACAGAGGTTGCAGAACATACTGCTGAACATAAGCAACTGATGTGAAATTACTGATCGAACCAGAAAGGATGATTATGAATCTAAGAAAATGCTACAGGAGTGCTGGGAAAGAGAGCAAACAACTACAGAGGATTTAGGATGGATAGCAGATAAGCTAGCAGAGGGAAATGGAAGTGTCTGGAAAGACCTGAAACTGATTTTGCAAAGAGGAAAATAGAAAAAATGTACAGTTAAGTACCAAAAGCAAAGAATTTAATTAGCAAGGATATGTGGAAATGTTTATAGATGGGTCAGAGGACCAACTATCAGGTCATGTAGGGTCAGTTCTCCAGAACTGAAGATAAAAGGATCAAAATGTGTGAGCGATCATGTAACAGTGCACATGGAAGAAATGATCAGAGAGTTTTAGATTTATGGTTTGTACTGGGAAGAAACCAGCGAAAGTAATCAGACGCTCAGATTCCCACTCGACATTGGCAAGTCTTCAGACACGAACATCACACACACACACACACACACACACACACACAAAATGAGAGCGAACAAGGCCAGACACAGGAGTGAGTGGAACAAGACTGAGAGAGAGAACCTGAAATGTAGACTGAGAGAAATTGAGTTCGATCTAAAAAGTCTACTGTAGGAAAAATCATAAGGGATTTAAAGGTGTACTTGGCAGTATTTTTAATGTCATACAAATAATGTGGAAAATTATGCAGAAATGATAAAAAGTAATAGTTTAAGCCATGGTCTCGGGAAAGTGTATTATATGTCTAGGAAAAAAAAAAAACTAGTTTGGAAACCTGCCTTCAGGTCTGGAATGTTTGTATTTGTATTTGCCTCCTGTCAGTCACTTTATAGACACGCCCCCAACGCACCTCCACATCTCTCTTAAATCATTATGAGGAGCATTTTGCATGTTCATTTGTCGTGAGTTATAATTTGGCTTTGGTGTCTGAATGTCTGTGTGTGCTTAAAAGTGATGTCATGATAGTCCTTGCTAATGCTAACTCTGTTTTAACCATTGTAGGTTTTGCAGGCGGAGCTTTGTGCACATGGGTGAAAATGGGGGCGAGCTCTAGGAGTTTAAAAAAGAAAAAAATCATTTAAATCTTATTCAACTCCACCCATTTAACTTTTAGAGACCTGTTTTTCACAAATCGTACCTAATGCACCTTTAAATGTTTCAGTAATACAGGGTTGTTGATGGTAGAATATAGATTAAAGGTGCAATAGTTAATTTTTTAAACATTTCTTACTCGTATGAATAACCTGAAGATATGCGAAACCTGATAAAATATAAAGGTTTAAGCCATGGCCTCAGCACAAGTGTATTAAGTGGCTGAGAACGTTGGATGCCAACTGCCTGAGTTCTAAAGACTATGTCTTATAACACTTTACACAAACAAGGGTTTATGTATACTTTATAAAAATGTTGTGGCATCTTTCGCTTCATGTTAGCCAAGTGAGGATGGTTACAGGTCAAAGAGAAAGTGCAGTATCTCAAATGACCCCCCATTAGGATCAACATCTAGTATGAAATAATGGCTTCTGTGGCTTCAGCTTTACGAAGTGCACTAGTTTTTAAACAGTAATCAGGGATTCAGACTTAGTTTCCCTGATTTGACTTGCATTACTACTCTCCCAGTTTATGATTTACAAGATGAACAATTATAGAAGCCATGTATTCGCTTGCTTGGTTAACTTTTGGACATTTTTAGGCCATGGAAACGTTTTGCTATTCTCCCCTTGGCATGTACTCAAGAATACCTGACTCGGTTTGTGCTTTTAAAAATGCTCAGGAGAAGAACAAGGAGTTTGGTATTTGTGCATCATTATTTCAAATGGTATGTAGGATGTAGATTATAGTATAGTATTAATTATTAATAGCATAAAAAACATTAGCATTTGTTATAAATGACCCAGCCATCCTCTTGTATTTAGTGGTCTTGTATTTAAAGCATATCATGCAAAAATAGAAACTCAAAAGCTTAATGCGTTAGTGCTGCCTTCAGGTTCTCCTCGGAGGTTTTTGAATACGAGTTCGGAGGTTGTAATTACAGCGTGGTTTGTGTTCAAGTGATTTCGGTCAGAGAAAGAGGACGGCATGAGGAAACTTTTGCGTTAATGACAGAACCTAAAGAACTGAATAGTTAACATGCATAATTATGACTTAAAGTATGCTGCCATCAAGTCTAGTCCTGTCGGAAACATCGTAATTATGAGGTGAATGCACATTAACCCGCCACCACAATGTCAGAATTACAACTCAGGAACTCGTATTTTCCTACGAGCTCTGATTTTCCGAGATGGGGGTGTGTCAGTAACAATAACAAAAAGTCATGAATATGAATGTGACGTCTACAGCAGATGGTAAGATTTCAGAGATCAGGCAGAAATAAGCTTCTTGTCACTGATGATACAAAAGTGTCCTCATGTCATCTTTTTTTTTTTTTTTAAAGAACAAAACCACTTGAACACACCTTGTCATAATTAACCACCTCTGAACTCATATGCACGAACTTCCGAGGAGGACTTGAAGGCAGCATAAAGTTTCTTACTCTAATGTCATAATTTGACACTTATTCATGAGTCACTTCATGAACGAAACTCCACAAGGACAGTAACCTGAGCTCAGGATTGAACCAGGGAGCTGCCAGACGGCAACGTTCTCTCTCGGGTTCAAATCAATGAGCTTTATTGGTATGACGGTTACAGCAGTTACAGCATTGCCACAGCATTGAATCTACCACGAAACTGTATACAAATAAAAAAAGAAAAACTAGAATCAAAACTAATGCACATCACAAATAATCACTCAGCCCAAAGATCAGTCAGGTCTCTGTGTTGGTCATGTACTGTAATGATCTTCTTCTCTCCTGATAATATGTGCAGCTCATCAGTGTTGGTATGAGTGTAGAATTGTGGAAGAATTTTCTGAAATATTCTAAACTAGATTTTCCATAAGTGGCTGTTTTTTTAATACTTGCTTAAGAAGTGCAGTTCTGTCTCCACTCTATGTCCATCTCTGCTCTGTAGAGAGCTTTATATCAGCCAATCTCAATTATACACAGAGTCGGTTTTGTCATTGTGGTACTGTGTTTAATCTGTCACAGTGTATTGTCACAGTGTATTGTTGCTTTAAGGCCAGAGAGCTTTTCCTCCGGTTTGCATTTGGCTTCTCTAGAGCCTCAGGTAGCTTTGTTTTTGGAGCGTCACAGCTGGGTTGAATCCGATTGCTGTTCCACAGGATGTGATGGATTACTCATTTTGGTCTCGCTCAGGACTGGGGTCATCTCCAGGTCAACGTTTCACCAGTAGTTATTTTTAATATGGTGTTAAAGCTGATATGGAAGCTTTGGCTGAGCTGTAATTACAAAACAGTTCACCTAAAAACATCACATGAGACAGTAAGAAAAAGAGCAGCATGTTTGGGTTTATTTTGGTTCTCCATGTTGGTGTAAATAATATAGAGTAGCAGTAATATCACATGGATTCACAATAATATATTGAGTCATTGGCGTCTCTGAAACTAGGGAGCCTGTGTGTGTGTATAGAAAAATCTGTGAAGGATTTGTTCCCATCAGTTCTACTTCATTTAGACTGAATGTCAATTTTTTTTTTTCCATAGATTGACCAGTTAGAAATCTATCCATAAACAGAAATGCTTCGGAGTGGATCAGCACTGGTAAGTATAAGTTTCGACCTATAAACAGTCATTTTTGTGTATAGATTTATATAGTAATAGTTAACTATGTGTATGTTTTATTCCACAGTTATTCAGGCAGATTGCCAGGCACAGATCCACAGATGCCAGTCTCATCTTGGAGAGATGTGAGTTTCAGGTTTTTTCCACAGTCATTTCCATGACGACTGTCGCAGTATTTTAATGGAAAGACTATTTATTAACAATTTATTAGCACTGTATTTGTTAGAGCATGCCGTATGTGCAAAACAGCCACAATAAGACAACGTAACAGTGTTGGGAAATGACAATGGAAACAATGGTGTTTTCTCATAGTCATTAAAGAAGGTGACTGTGTTTAAATGTAGATTTTAAAGCACTGCTGCTGATAATAAAGTAACTTTTAAATGAATCATGCAGACAGTTAAGCTTAAACAAACTTTATTTGGTCTTATATACAGGTATTGCACGTTATTAATATTGTGACGGTCCAATGTAGACACGTGCACATTATACTTATTCAGTGAAAGCACATAATGTAGCTTCCTTGCACCTGCGAAACGTAAGTCACATGCAGCGTTAATAATAAAATAAAACTTTTAGCTCCACAGCTGGATGTGTTGAAGTTTAGCAGTTTGTGTTTTTAAGACAAATGCATACAGTTGGGATCGTCACCACCTCTAATCGAAACCCTAAGTGCACCCCAGTTCCTCCTCGCTCGATGCCTGATCTCACTAATGCTCTTGTAGCTGAATGATCACAGATCCCTACAGCCATACTCCAAAATCTAGTGGAAAGCCTTCCCAGAAGAGTGGAGGTTATAATAACAGCAAACAGGTTTATTTACCTCCTCCATATTCTTTGCACTGTTATACCAGGATGCGACTCTGTAACATGGTTTTATTGCCTCGTGTTTTAATGGTCAGTCTGGAACAGTGGTTTTGGTTGCTTTGTACATAAAACTGGACTTGACTTGTGTAACACTGTCCCTCTCTTAGACCGCTTCTCTCACTTCAATCGTTTGATTAGTCCTGAATTAACACAAGGGTGTCAGTATTCACATTTTGCTCTAACATATGGTAATATGTCTTTCTCATTGTCTGTCTCCCTCTCAGCCATTAACCGGGTACAGCTGCTGGGGCGTGTGGGCCAGGACCCTGTTATGAGACAGGTTGAAGGTAGAAACCCTGTCACCATTTTCTCTATGGCCACTAATGAGATGTGGCGCTCTGGAGAGGGAGAAGTCTCACAGACAGGTAACAGCGTGCAATACATATACATCGAATATGTAATTATACTGTATATGCACTAGTGGTGTGATGGTAAACCTGTATGTAGGTGTACTGTCATACTGATATACGGAAGGTTTATAACGTTGTTAGTTATGCTGTACCAGTATGTATTTCAGTGTTGTTCTTATAAACTGCTATAAAGGCTTACATGAGGTTAAAAGTTACAAAATATACAAGTGAGTTTCAAATGTTATTTATTTATTATTACTTCAATGGCCTACTCAGAACTGTAAATTGGTCAGCAGATCTATTATAATATATCGCATTTTCCGGACTGCTAGATGCATTTGGGTCTCAGGTGGGGTTCGTAAATGTTTATTTTGTTACTGTGGTGATAGCCATCATTATCATATTTATTATATTTATTATAGCACTGTAGAGTTAATAGCATGTTTGACTGCTCACTTAAATTGAATGCGTTTAATCCAAAACTCAAAAACAGTCAGTCATTTCATAAATAATGTAGACTTGGCCCTAAAGTAGAGGTTCCCAAATGACCCCAAACGACCCCAAATGGACCGGCCCCCCAGACCAGACCACCCTACATTCTATGTACATGCAGAAGATTTAAAGGTGACACTCACTAGATGTAAGATCCAAAACATCCGTCAGGTTTCCAAGTTGAACTGTAAAATCTTTAGCGATTTCATGCACAGTGACGTTAAACACACTGACGTGCTCTGTTTCTCTTAAAAACCTTTCGCTGTCATCGTGATTGTTGTCATTAAAGCGTCTCAAATCGAAAACTCTGACCTTACACTCAAAAATATTTGCTAATCTAGAAAATTCTGAAGATCGGTACTCAGAACAGACCTTTTGGTAGGTTGGAAGGCTACATGAGAGGTATTTAAAATTCAAATACCTTCAGATTCTTTCTTTAATAGGAAAACCAGGTTAGTGTTAGAACTCAATAACAGTCTAGAGTAGTACATAAGTATGTGATTTGAGATGAGAAGGACAGAGAAATTTATCTTGCTGAACTACGCTAGTGCTACATGTCAGGATAGTGAAAAAGACTAAAATAACATGTACCTTGTTTAAAACATGTCATTACTTAAATATGGCTTGTCTGAGTGTGTCTCCTGGTAACCTCTCAAAATATTAGCACACAAAATCCATCTTCAGTATTTCTAGTATTAATTTGTAAAATAATTCAATGAATTAAGAGGAGATTGTGAGTTTGGGAACCCCTGAATTAATGTGTTCTGTCTGTGAATAGTTCAGAAATAAAAAAAAAAATAAATAAAATGAATAAAAACTCTACGGCATCATTAAGTAGCCAAAACAGTATTGTGGGTTTTCTAAACAGTATATTTGATTTTTGTAGAAATGTAATATGCACACTGTGGTGTTTGAAGTAAAACGAATTTCATTAGATGACATACTGTAAACATACGAAAGTAAATACACGACTAGAAATTTGCCTCATTATTAACTACTTGAACTGAACTCAGTTTAGTTTTCAAGGCAAACAGAAATCACCAAATTGAAACCCACATCTTCCACATGCCTGAGAGATGTGTAGCTAAAAATGCAGCTTGGTGAAACCCTTTCCACACCAGCTGCTGCAAGCAAACGATATGCTGTGAAAGTGTAGAAACCTGAAACAAAAGCCTGATAAACTCGTACATGCAGCACACACACCACCATGTCAGGGTCAATGCTGCACTGAGAATCAGTGTGGGTCAGCTGTGATCCTGTGGTTATCCTTTTTCATTAATGGATGTGGTAGAGGTAGAGCTGGGTCAGCATCTGTACATCTATGATGGGGTTACATGATAAGCTAGCAACTCTGTAAACAACAAAGCAATGTATATAGACAGTATGTACAGGGGTGAGGTATGGTACTGAAAAGAATATAATTCCATCCTTCATTCGTGTTGAATGTTTGACTTTTTTTCAGGAGATGTCAGTCAGAAGACGACATGGCACAGAATCTCAGTGTTCAAGCCCGGTCTAAGAGACGTGGCCTATCACTATGTAAAGAAAGGGTATGTACACAGTGCAGTAGACCTGACGTGTTAACTGATAAACTGTTTCTGGTTTTATACTTATACATATATATAAAATGTGTAACAGAGCTAATGTCCAATTTAGCTAACAAAGCTAACGTCAGTGATGAAGAAAGTGTAACAGAGCTAATGTCTGATTTAGCTAACAAAGCTAATGTCAGTGATGAAGAAAGTGTAACAGAGCTAATGTAAGTGATGAAAGTGTAACAGAGCTAATGTCTGATTTAGCTAACAAAGCTAATGTCAGTGATGAAGAAAGTGTAACAGAGCTAATGTCTGTGATGAAAGTGTAACAGAGTTAATGTCCGATTTAGCTAACAAAGCTAATGTCAGTGATGAAGAAGGTGTACCAGAGGATGAAGAAGAGGATGATGAAGAAGGTGTCAGTGATGAAGAAGGTGTAACAGAGCTAATGTCAGTGACGAAACAAGTCCAACAGAGCTAATAAAAGATTTTGCTAAGAAAGCTAATGTCAGTGATTAAACATACACTATATTACCAAAAGTATTCGGTCACCCATCCAAATGATCAGAATCAGGTGTCCTAATCACTTGGCCTGGCCACAGGTGTATAAAATCAAGCACTTAGGCATGCAGACTGTTTTTACAAACATTTGTGAAAGAATGGGCCGCTCTCAGGAGCTCAGTGAATTCCAGCGTGGAACTGTCATAGGATGCCA
>CM040992.1:8876038-8896157 GCA_022985145.1 Pangasius djambal
TGGAAGAATGGTCAAAAATTCCTATAAACACACTCCTCAACCTTGTGGACAGCCTTCCCAGAAGAGTTGAAGCTGTAATAGCTGCAAAAGGTGGACCGACATCATATTGAACCCTATGGGTTAGGAATGGGATGGCACTTAAGTTCATATGTGAGTCAAGGCAGGTGACCGAATACTTTTGGTAATATAGTGTAGTTTAACAGAACTAATGCTTTTTTTGTAATGGTATATATTCACAAGTTTTTTTTTATACTATGTAATAAATGTGAGAATATAACAAGGCTTTATAAACTGAAATCTTGCCTGTGACAAATGCAAGCTAGTAATGTTAAGATATTTGGGGAGAACAGGAGAACAGAACTGTGTTTCCAATTGGCATATTCATATGTCATCATAATTCATGGTTATGATGATGATGACTTTGTTCCACTGTCAGATATTTGACATTAAAATATGTTCTAAATGTTCTAAAATATGTTCTAAATATGAAATATGTTCAGGTCTCGGATTCTCGTCGAGGGGAAGCTGGACTATGGAGAGTATGTGGACAAGAACAACGTGAGACGGCAGGCCACCACCATCATTGCAGGTTAGACGTCATATATCTGCTCAGCAATGTAAATATCACTCAGCCAGAATACTCTTGGTTCTGCTATATATTAGTTAGACTCTACTTATCTAACCAGGCATTAGAAAGTTTAGAAGTTCATGACACCTTTATGACTTAGAAAATAATGTTTCTGGTTCGAGTGTGGCTTTGTACTTCACCAACAATAGATCTTTTCTCTCTTTCTTCAGATAACATTGTCTTTTTGAGTGACATACGAGATCGGGAGTGAAGGATTTTCCTGGAAGCATAATGGAATAGTATTATGATATTCTTGCTATTTGTTCTTTGGAGTGACCGTATGTTTGCCAGTTTGTTCAGCAGCTGAATGAAGGTATTATAATCATGTCTGACTTCCTTATATGACCAGGAGCTGACAGGTTTGACCAAACCTTACAGTGAATTTGTCAAAAACATATTTGCTTTTATTAGTGTTATACTCTACATTGTATTGTAATAAAAAAATACTGAACTCCTGTCTTCAGAGACTTGGTGTTCACTCTTCACGTGCTGCCACAATGGCTGAACTCATATTTATGTTTTGTATAGAGACAGTTTCTCTCTCGTTTCCCGTATGAAACAAGATCCCTTCTAATCGTTTTATGTTCTACCAGTTCAGTATATCTGGTTTCAGAAGCTTAACATTTTATTCAGGGAAATTTCTTTAAGCAGTGGTTTCAGTACTGTCTCTGTACTCGCTACTTAGAGGTAGAGTTTCTACACAGCCTGTTTTGTACCCATGAAAAATAAATGATTTTTCAAAATAAAATAAATAGTATTTTAAATAACTAAAAATGATTTTTTTAATACAAATAAATAAAAAGAAATATAATTTATACCAGCAAAACATTTAGTGTTTCACAGATGTTCCTTCATTACCACAAGTAACAAACATGGTCAAATAGTTTATTTTAATATAATGATAAAAATCACTTTAAAGGTGTGCATCACACTTTCTGAATATGTGGTTTTAAAAAATCATTAATCAGTAGAATGCCCACCTTTTTTGTCTTTATAAATGTCCACCACATCTTTCCAGTCCTCTGAGCATTTGGATCCTCTCAGCTGTAAACTTTGTAAACTCTTCTTCAGATCAGGCCTGGAGACAAAGATCAAGCCTTCAGATCAGGCCTGGAGACAAAGATCAGGGCTTCAGATCAGGCCTGGAGGCAAACCTTTGGCTTTATCTTTTGGTTCTTTCAAAGCACTTTAAAAAAAAAAAAAAAGAATTGCTAAATTACATGGCCAAAAGGTTTGTACACACCTGACCATCACACCTCAATCCGTCCTTGAATGTCCCATTCCAAAAATCATGGGCATTAATATGGAGGCGGTACCCCATTTGCTGCTATAACAGCCTCCAGTCTTCAGGGAAGGATTTCCACTAGATTTTGGAGCGTGACTGTGGGGATTTGCTCTGCATTATTCTGATGTTGAGGGTGAGGAGGTCTGGGGTGCAGTCGGTGTTCCAGTTCATCTCGAAGGTGTTCAGTGGGGTTGAGGTCAGGTCTCTGTGCAGGATACTCGAGTTCTTCCACTCCAACCTTGGGAAACCATGGAGCTCGCTTTGTGTACAGGGGCATTGTCATGCTGGAACAGGTTTGGGCCTCTTAGTTCCAGTGAAGGGAAACTGTAACGCCACATCATACAAAGACATTCTAGACAACTATGTGCTTCCAACATTTGTGGCAGCAGTTTGGGGAAGAACCACATAGACTATGGATGTGATGGTCAGGGGTGCACATACTTTTGGCTGTATCGTGTATATGTTTTGGTTAGAGTTCTGGTTTTAATACTTATTTTAATAATTTAAACTGAAATACAAGTGTTTCCTTGTTTGTCACACACCAAATAGGAAGCAAACTTTTGTGTTTTAGTGTACACTGCTTCTGTTGTGTATTTTTTGTGGGGACAAGTTCAGTCATTTCTTATCAATAGTATAGCTCCACTAAACTGACTATATTTTTTAATGAAAATAATATTAAAATGTGCTGAAATATAACGGAGTATCTGAGGGATGGAAAGTAGGAGGTTCATCATGATAGGTACTCTTGGCTTTATTCGGTTTGCTAAGAGTTTTAGCAGCGTTACCACTTATTGGGCTTTCTGAGCGTCGGTTGGGTTTACAACACTTTGATTGGCTGTCTCTCCTGTCTGTTTGTATGAATGCGTTACGTCGTTCGAGCTTTACTTCTGTTTTTTTTTTTTTAAGTCTTACCTGATTGGTTGTGGAATAAGGGGGCGGGTTTTATGTCGTTACCGAGTTTTGTTTGTTTAGCTCTTTAAAAATGGCCTTGTTATAACAGAGTTAGGAGTGATACTCTAGCCTGTGGTGTAACCGTAAATAAATATGTTACACGGTAATATTTCGTGAAGAGGATATAAAATATATTTTGTTGAAATGTTTGAGAAGGTTTCTGTGTTACTCTGAACAGCCATGTTTTCCCCGCCCCTAAAATTCCTGTGTGTCTGAGGAGAGGCGTAGTTACTTAAAGACACGAGAGAAGTCGAGCTACCTGTTCATGAGCAGCACTACACGTTAAACCAGTGCCAGGAGAGAATTAGTGACAACACTGAGGTAGTACATTTCCGACTTCCTAAGCGAAAGAGTGGCCTTTATTGGCTACATCAGCGTCCACTCGAGCTGTGTGGTGGAGTTTGTACTGACAGGAAGGCAGTCCACAGGCTCGCGCGCGCGCCTCTCTCTTTCTCTCTCTCACACACACACACAAACACACATTTTCTTTCTAATAATCTTCCTAAACACACGGCATGGAAATACTGGACAGCAGTGAGCCGTTTTTACACTGGGACCGCAATCTGAGCGAGCTGTCTGAGGCGGCAGACAACGACAATGTCCTGTACAGCACAGTAAGTAGAAGTTTAAAGATGCACGGAGCAGTTTCCCAGTGCTGTGATTACTCCTGACTCGGTTTGTGAGTGCATGTGTGCATGTGTGATCAGATCCAAAGTTTCCCAGCAGCCGAAGGAGTTAGGATCCAGGGATACCTTGAGGAGGTTCCTGGCTCCTTTGGCTCCAGAGGAATAAAGTTCAAACGGTGCAGGAGATCCCTGACATATATTAAAGGTGCACTAGGCAATATTTTTATTTCTCACAAGTACAAATAATGTGGAAAAATATGTAGAAATGATCAAAAATAATAGTTTAAGCCATTGTCTCAGAACAAACTTAGAACTTAGTTGAAAAAAGTACCAGTTTGGAAACATGCCATCCGGTCCGGAAAGTATGTTTGTATTTGGATTGTTAGTCATTTTATAGACACGCCCCCAACATCCTCTTAAAGGTGCATTAGGCAAAAACAGTCAGTGATTATATAGATGGGTTAGACATTTGAATTATTATATTTTTTAAACTTCTTAATTGTCCCACCCATGTTCACAAAGCTCCTCTGGCCCATAAAGTAGTATGTCTGCTTTAAAATGGCTAATGATATAAAAATGGTAATTATTTTTTATCATGTTCTACATATTTTGCAGGTTATTTGTACATGTAAGGAAAAAAGAACAAACAAACAAATGACCATTGCACCTTTAAATCAGCATGAGGATAATTTTGCAGTTTATATGTTATGAGTTGTAACTCAGTTTTCAAGCAGTTGAATGTCCCATTGTGCTTGAAAGTGATGTCATGCCAGTCCTGGCTAATGCTAACTCTAGTTAACTTTAGTTAACCCACCATAAGTTTTGGGAGCAGAGCTTTGTGTACATGGGTGAAAATGGAGGTGGGCTCAACGAGTAAAAAAATAATTCAAGTCTTATTCAACTCCACCCATTTAACCATTAGGGACCTTTATTTTTTCTTCGCAAATCTTATAATGCACCTTTAAAGTACAACATGATAAATTACAAAGCACACACTTTAATTACAGCCTTCATGTTGCCACTAGTCCTGATTCCAGTGGCCTGGAGTTACGTTCTCTAAAATTATGCCTTAAGGCTATGGCTTCCCAGGGCACAGGGAGGTAGAGGCATCCAGAATAATGAGTAGAAAAAAAAGATTCCTATGCCTCCAACACCTTCTCAAACTCAAATGGTTTGGAAGTATGAATCTGTCGCTCTGTAGAACTGTGCACACTATTTTGTGGCTCGGTTTGTATCGGACCATGAACTAGAGAATAAGGTCTTTGTTTTTGGATCCTGGTCCTGGTCAAGCACAGACATTTTCTTCACTTTTCTTCTCGCTCCCTCTCCCTCTCCCTCTCCCTCACTTTCTGAGGTTTTGTTGACACAGAATTCCTCACTACAGTGCCAACTTGTTTCTCATCCATAGCCTCATTCATCTCCCCCTGGGAATTCAGGTCTTTTACACGTCAGGAGGTCTGGTAACAACATTTGCATGACACACGTGGCTCACATCTGGGATCCTCACATCTGGCATAGCTATTCTTGCCGGCGGTACCGGCATCATTTAAACCGCTGTTTATTTCACCCCTCCTAACCATTAGGTTACTTCAACAAGTCCTGAAGTGACTATATGACGTAATATTTTATATAAATGCTGTTGTCACGTGGGCATCGTTCCCCTTCTTCTTCTTGCCTCGTAGAAATTTGGCTACAGTAACGGCGTGTGATTACACTACAGGTAACCCGTCTTCCAACGTTGCAGATAAACTCCAATCATCTCCTTTCTCCTTGCGGGTGAAGCCGAGTTTTCGCCACTGAGTCGTTGTTTTTATGTATTTATTTATTTTTTTATTCAGTTGGCAATTCTTTCCTCAGCTGAAGACTAGCTGTGAGCTCCTTCTCCATATTTGAGTGTTTTGGGTTGTCCCCCCCCCCACATAAACACCAGATGATAATATTCTAAATTTATTCTAATTTGAACAGATTGTCTGATAAATATCAGGAATATTGTATTGTAGTTGGTGACCTTAAGCCCAGTTCTGTGGTTGTACGAGGTGATTGAAATCCTGGAAAGGAATATGTATAAATAAATATTTTATAATTTTATAATAAATAATAGCCTACAGCTAGTCGATGAATTGAGTAATAGATGGATTAAAAGATTGAAATAATTGTTAGTTGCTAGCAGTTATATCATTGTAACTAGTTACGTATGTAACTCTGGATAACTGTGAGTTTTCCCTGTAATTCAGAACTAATCCTGACCCGGCGGGAACTCCAGGTGAGAAGGTTCCAGGATCTGATCTGATGACTATACGACAGTATTAATATAATATGATCTTTGCGTACAAGAAGATATCCAGGCAATTCACCTACCTAGTGTTCATAGAACTACAGCTCAATATGTAACTAGCGTTTAAAAACCCAACGCTTGGATTAAGCAGCTTTTATTAGAGCGAGGTCAGCGTGAGCTATTGAGAAGTATCATTAAGGGTGTGGTGTTTGTGCTCGGTGACTGTTAAAACACACTGTCACCCTCCACCTTCCGGTATCATACCGTACTGGTGCCAGGAGCTACGTACGGATTTAAACATAGGAAATCAAATCCAGGATGTGCTTAGCATTTCTTTGGTACGGACAGTAAGCTTGCTGAGGAGACGCGAGTTCAGCCTGGAACAACTCTCTGGCTTCTGCTGCTATCTGCAATCCGTTCCGTCCTGTTTGGACGCCAGCTGTGCCATGCTGCCGAATTCTCCCATGACTCGATGCCGAAGCCATGCCGAGTGCGTCAGCTAATGTAACGAAGGACACGGCTTAGAAAAACAAGGCCCTTTCAGTAGAGCCTCTGGATACACCCTGGATCGAGAAACAGGAATTATTCTAGGGGCTATTCCAGGGGACGGGCCACATTCCAGTTTTAAATATTTGTACCATGTAGCATTATGATATTTAAGTTTTGTTCGGTGGTGCCAGTTACTGAGCAGAGTTTTTTTTTTTTTCTTCATAATCTGTTCAACACCATTGTCACTGATATAGCATAGATATTTAAGTTATGACCCTGAAACTTTTTGCATGACTTGTAACTATTTTGATTCCACCAGAATCATATAAGGGTGGTTTTATCCAAGCTTTACTCATGCTTGCCAGTCTCTCACTCTGGGTTTAAGGCCAGCAGATTGTAAACAATTATTATATTATATTACACTTTAAAAAATATTACACTTTCAAATCACGGTATTTTTTTCATGTTTTAAAAAATATTACTACTCATGTTTATCTGTACTTGTCTCATTAGGCAGCTTTTTTTTTTCTGAAACTATTCCTCCGGAACAGGACATCTTTTGAGTTGTTTCCAAGTAGGGCTGGAAGAAATGACGATATAATATCGATATCGGGATAAATGTCACAATACACTTTCCTGAGATATCATGATATCCTTTTATAACATTTTTGAATGTTGTTTAAATCATTTAAAAACACAGCTGATCTGATGCATTTTTTTTCTTCCAGTGCTAAATGTTTTTATTTACTTTTTTATCAATGAATGAATTAATTATTATTTTTTTAAAATATAAAAAATATTTCTGTAGACACTAAATAAAGAATCGAACAAGTTCTTTTGGAATTCAGCACTACTTCCTTGCTGGCAGTTTGTTAGTAAACCTGTATATCGTGATACATATGGCACGTGTATCACAGAATCGTAGAATGATGACAGTATGGTTGAACGTCCCATTTTTGGCACACGCAGGAATTCTTCTGCACCCGATAGAGCAGGAAGTGTTTTAAAATGGCATCCTGACAGCCACGGATGTGGCACTTTGTGCCCGATGTTAAAATGCTAAAAGAGAGGGGTTGGCCTGAAGTCGTCCACAGTGCTGAACAGATTTAGAAAGCCTGGAAGTGGCTCAGAGAGAGGACAGAATGGCCATAGTGTCTCGGTGAAATTGTAGCTTTGAAATAAACCACACAGCTGACATGGTGTAAAAAAAAAAATGGTGTAAAAATACACATGTAACAAAATACACACTCGTTCAGCCATGTCCATGTAGCACGGATTGCAGCAAACAAGAAAAACTGATCACACAGACTTTACTCAGTTATTCAGCAAATTTATAAAACCTTATAAATAATGAATGACCATTTGGTGCTTCCCCGAATCTGTTGCATTATGCAAGTAGAAAACTGAAAAACAACCCCAGAGGGTGTCTTATTTGATATTCCAGTGTTTAAAAAAAAATGTGTTTGCACATCAGTGTCACTGAAATAATGTCAGAACGTGATGACACACACACACACACACACAGTAGCATGGTATATCAGGGTTTGGGGAGCCCCTTGATATTTCGCTCGTGTCACTAGGTGAATCTGTGTCAAAGTTAAAGGCTCAGCCTAAAATAAGCTCAACTTTTGGTTTATACAAACTCTTTTACCTGAAAAACAAAATCTTTTTAACTGTGGAGTTCAGTCTTCTGCTTTAGGTGTAATAGTAATATTAATCCTGCAGCAATGTGTTAATGAGTCCTCATAAAGATAGGGATTAAATACTGTGTGTGTGTGTGTGTGTGTGTGTGTGTTCAGGGTGAAGGAGGTGAATAGAACATGCTGCTGACACACTTGTATTAAAAACCCTTTTCATGCTGCGTGTTTGGGCAAGGCCGGGCCTCTCGTCACAGAGCTGTCTGTCTTTTGGTCTCTCGCTCCCTGTGGGTTGGGTGGACACAGCCTTGCCTGTTCTCCTTCGGCCCAGGGCTTCTGGGAGATATTGCACCTCACTAGTGTCCTTCAGAGCCCCCTACACATACACCCCTCTGTTCTCCACGTTCATGCTCTTGGTATTGCTCAAGCTGATGTTTATAATGTGAAATTTCATACCGGGTGCTTTGTGGTAAAACGTTAAGTAGAACACAGGATCAACACTGATCGCCTTTCTTATACTAGATGAGGCCTAACCTACAACCAACAACACATTATTATTAATAAACTGACATTCTCTGACTCTTTCCAAAGTAGTGTTGGGTGATGTTAGAGAATATACTCTGTCACAGTCTTATGCTTCATTCGCAACCTCCGTGCGTTCAAACTACAAAATGGAGAAAACACCTCAGACACATCCACGTTTGTTTGGTTTTTTTTGGGTTTTTTTTTTTTTTAGCAACAAGCTAGCCAGCTAACTGTGATGAGTGATGTATATTTTCCTCCTCAGAACAGTGAACTGTATACTCAGTGTTACAGATTTAACAAGCGAATATGTCTGTATGTTGATCGATCTAAAACGAATACTTGTATATACGGTATAAGTCATTTCAAGGTAAGAAGTGCTGCTGTGTTTACTGTTCATGCTGTGAGCAGCCATGTTGATTTGAAGTCACTTGCTGAACTCGGAGGACATGGAGTTGAGAAGACCACCCCGAAGTTAGGAGTAGGAATTCTGTGTTGAGGGGGTGCTTTCTTTGTTTTTTCCTGGACAGAGGTCAGGAATTACGAGTTACGACCTCTAGTGGAATGCAGCATTATGCTGCGTTCGTGGTGCCTTGTCAGTGGTCATTTGCAAGTCGTGATGTCATTTCCCACCTCGGCACATCGGAAACATGGGCGCAGCCACACGTGTGTCTTGTTTGCCAGCTAACATTAGTTAAATGAGTGATAACTCTAATGTTGATGATTACCTTCTCAAACCAGTGATCAGTATGGTCAGTGTTAGATTTAACCAAGTACTTTGTCTGGATATTAACTGATATTAAAGCAGATAAAGCAGATACTGCTATAAACTAGTGGAGAAGGGGGACTTTACACTGTTCACAGTGTGAGCGGCCATGTTGATTTGATGCAAACGGGGAAGGAACTGGTAGTTGAGAAGACTACCCCAAGTTTACGAGGTGAAATTTCAAGCTGAGCGGGTGTTTTCAGTGGTTTTTACCATTTGTAGGTGGGGAATTACACGTTGCAACTTCACCTTGAACGCAGCATTAGACCAGAGTCTTGTAAATGTGTAGATTGTCAGTTTTCCCAGCATAAAGACACTGCTTACACTAAAAGTACATGAAGGCCATGATTTAAGATTTAAGCTTATGTGTGCATAAAAAAAAGATTTGAACATTAGCAGTGCAGCTACAACGAATCGATCGATCGATAATACTGACATGCTTCATTTTTGAATATTGATATCTGGGGTTGGGAGTGCTATAGGGAAGGCAAACGCATGCCCGAGGTAGCCGCTCGCACCTTTACACAACATCGGAGAGGATGCTGCAACCTGAGCAGGGCTTTGCCCTTTACCTTCATGAGAACAAACCTTTAGACACACACACTCTCTTATTCCCTTGTTACATGGGCTCATTTTCTTCTCCGTGTAGCCTGCCCTCTGTAGCCATCTCACCTTTCACTCTCTCTCTCTCTCTCTCTCTTTCTGGGCTTATTCTGAATATACCATGAACAAAGGGAAGGTGAGTTATGGATATATTTAGAGGTTATTGCTTGTGGGAGTATCAAATGGCTTAAGCTCCTCTTGTCTATTTGACAATAGAGATCTTGTTAATGTTGTTCCGTGTTCTATTCTTTATTTATTTATGTAACTCTGATTTGAAACACAAGCCATGTTTGTTTCTTTGTTATATACATATCTATTTCTTTGTTATATAAAATTTTTAAAATTTTTAAAATGAACTATATGTCTTGCGTCAATTAAAATTCAATTGTTAAAATTCCCAGTGTTCTGCCAACTCATGTTTTTAATTCAAGAAAATAGGGGATGTGTTATTTTTGGGGTTGATTAGTCCTGCTCACGCCCTTGGCTGCCTTCATGGTCTGCAATAAGGCTAAATATACCCTGCCTTAAATCCATAATTACTTAGCGTTCCATTTGATGTGTAAGGCGTGGACTTTCACCACTGTGGCATTTAGACATTACGTTCCTAAAAGCAAAGTAGGGTGCAGGTGTCACCAATAACGTTAACAAGTAACCCAACAGCTCTCCAAACTACCACGCTACTTTCTGGAGCCCTAGAAGTCATGACTGTCTTCTTTATATTTGCATCCCTGTGAGGCCAGTCATCCTGTTGCTTAGATTAACTCCTACGCAGTGATTTAATTTCTGGAGACAGACATTTCCTGGGGTCTCCAAAACCATCCAACCCCCACTGTCCTTCCTTTTGCACTTTACACCCATATGTTTGTCTGTCCTAGGGGGAAGGGAAGCTGAGAGGTACTCTGACTCCAAAAAACAGTTTTGTCATGGAACTGGCAAGCTGCAAGCGCCTTTTATCTTGCACGCAAATTCCTTGCGATGGAAGTCACGATGACACACATTTCAGCCCAAACAAATCTCATGGGCAGAGCCAAATTAGTGCAGCAAGTCAGACTTCTAGTAGTTGTAAGGGCGTCTGGTTCCTTTATCACTAAACATGGCTGAAAACCACTTGCTTTTACAGGAAGAGGCGTTGGCTGACTTTGTAAAAAGCAACCACAGACCTTTAGTGAGACCACTGTACAAGTAGACACATGATATTTCTGTTATCCCAGTAACTTACCATTAACTGCTGCAAACAAGATTTTAAAGATGGGATGCTGTATCACCATGTTCAGGAGTTTATCCAGATTTAGTCCACTCCACTCTTCTGGGAAGGCTTTCCACTAGATTTTGGAGCATGGCTGTAGGGATTTGTGGTCATTCAGCTACAAGAGCATTAGTGAGATCAGGTAATGATGTTTGGTGAGGAGGTCTGGGGCACAGTCGGTGTTCCAGTTCATCTCAAAGGTGTTTGGTGAGGTTGAGGTCAGGGCTCTGTGCAGGACACTCAAGTTCTTCCACTCCAATCTTGGCAAACCATGTCTTCATGGAGCTCACTTTGTGCACAGGGATCAGGTTTGGGCCTCTTAGTTCCAGCAAAGGGAAATTGTAAAGCTACAGCATACAGAGACATTCTATACAATCGTGTGCTTCCAACTTTGTTTCAACAGTTTGGGGAAGAACCACATATGGGTGTGTTGGTCAGGTGTCCACGTACCTTTGGCCATGTAGTGTATTTGTGTCCACAGATATACAAATACACAATCAAATAGCAGTGTTTAAGATTTTTTTGAAGCTTGTGGCCAACTGACGTGTAAAATAGGTATCGGACACTCCGATGGCTGCGCTGAGCATCTAAGGCTGAGCCAAACTGGGGTCATGTCCTGAATAAGAGCAAGGTATCTGGAAGGTGCTATGGGACCGTTCTGCCATTTTGTTAAGGTTAGGGCTTTGGTTACAAACCACACACACTGTGAGCGCTGAAAGGGTTAGATGTTTCCTTGTTGTTTTTAGGACTGGCTTCAAAGCAAGTAAAGGGAGAACCAGTTGTATTGTCACAAACTCTTGAGGAATTCCGAGTGTCTGTATCTGGATAAAATGAGTCTTTTCTTCCCAAGCAGAATGGAGTAACAATCTTAAACATGCTACTTCCTTTTACATTTCTAGTGTGTGGCTTGAGTGCCATTTTCATTTGAGTAATTTTTAAAATTTAAAGTCACTCAGAGCCCATGTATAGTTTACAGATAAATAATGTAATAATAACAAACCAATGTTTGTTACAGTTGTTAGAATGCCTTCATATTTCTCCACGGTGATTTTTGTTAGTGTTTGTCTTACTGTGTTATTGTGTGTTTAAGCATGTAAGCATACACTCCCCAGCCAGTGTGTACAGCTTCACGGCAACTGGGTCCTGTTTCGATGAGTCTGTGCACACTGTAGCCTCAGGTTCCTGTTCTTGGCTGACTGGATGGAACTCGACATGTTCTTTTACTGTTGTTGGCATGTTGTGCATTCCGAGATGCTTTTCTGCTCACCACGGGTGTAAAGAGTAGTTATTTCAGTTACTTTATCCTTTCTGTCAGCTCAAACCAGTCTGTCCACTCTCCTCTGACCTCTGTCGTCAACACCGCGTTTCTGCCCACAGAATTGCCGCTCACTGGATGTTTTTGATTTTTCACATTCTGTGTAAATTCTAGAGACTGTTGTGCTTGAAAATCCCAGGAGAGCAACAGCTAATGAAATACTCAAACCAGACCACTTGACACCAACAACCATGCCACAGTCAGAGTCACTGAGATCACATTTTTCCCACATTCTGATGTACAGCACGGTTTTATGCATTGCACTGTTGCCGCATGATTGGCCGTTTAGATCATTGCAATACATGCTATTGTTTATTACACAACAATAGCTTCCCACCATAATGAACACTCGGAACACATTTGTATAGAAACCTGTTGGCTAACTAGGCTGCCTACCTGACTAGATACGTGATTAACACTTCCAAAATGGTGGATCGCCCATAAGATACTGTGCCATGGCATCAGATTACCATGCCCTGTAGGGCAGAGGAGAAATGATATCAAAGAGAAACAGCAATGATGTTCTCCCGTTACCATCCTCTCATTGGCCACTTCTTTTCAAAGGCAGCATGTCCTTTTGGACGTTGATACAGCCAGACAGCTCAGTCATGCATGGGTTTCCTTTTTTCAGATAAGCTCTTGCTGCCCTTGCTGATTCTCTTGTGTTCAGCTATAAGATATCGTGCTGAACAATCCCAATAGCACTTTTGGGTTCTTCTCATACTGATCAAACACATCAGCTGCTGTTCAGAGTAAACTAACCAAATTGTTGTGGTCTTATATACCCTCACCCCAACCTTTAACCTTCAACAAAGTCATGGTATTCTTGATTTCAATCGCTAGAGCAACCCATTATATAAACACTAATATATAAACAACTCTGACTCTTAAATGGACAGTACGACCAAACTATGACCTTTGAAACATGGCCTTGCTAGCAGTCAACACCACTTGGCAACACAATAACGATAAATGCTGACGCTGTATGTGTACAAGGCATCTTTCCAGACAAAACAAGGTCTCAAAGTATGGAACTTTAATTTTTTTTTTTTTTAATAAAAACTGTGCTGAGGTTTCTCAGACAGATTCTCTGACTGAGTTGGATGATGCAACGGGGGCAGGGTTTTAGCTCACATGTTTAGAAACTGCTGTTGAAATCCACATGGAACAGACACGTGTTGGACCATTATCACTACACCAGGTCAGAGAACGAATAAAGACCAAGGTACGAATTCACACGAGGCATGACCTTTGCCCCTGGAGCTTGCGTGTGTGTGTGTGTGTGTGTGTGTGTGTGTGTGTGTGTGTGTGTGTGTTATTGCACACTTACTGTGGCAGACTATCTCATTCTCATCTGTTTTCTGCTCTTGCATCAACCCAGTTGGCACATTCCTCCCCCACTCTGCTTCCATTTACACACACCCCAGGGTTGCTAGAAATTACACACTGCCCTCTGAATTCTGCCACTAACAGTAACACGGCTACCATGGCCTCTCCAGATGGGTTGCGTATAAGAAACCTCTGCTTTTCCAAACACAGACACACGCTCCCTTGTGCAGATTTTCTTATTCACACACCATGAACAAAGAAGCCTTCTCTCCCTGCGTTCAACCAGCACTTCTCAAGAACCCACTAACCCACTGCCCTAAGCCTTATTTATACAAAGTAGAGCACAGTTTTTATTTCTGATCAGCATTTTTTTTTTTAAAGAGAGTTACACTGCGTTCTAGATTTGTCATATCTTAAAAGGAAAACGAGGACATCCTGTTTAGAGCTTTCCGTCGGCCGGGGTAGCCTCTTTCCACACAAGGCCGCCCAGCACTTTAGGCTAATTCACCGTAATCGTCTTACCACACGTCCGTCAGTATGCGTGTAATAACAGATCTCATCCAAAAGCGATCCTGTAATGATAGAGTCGAGACCTCCAGCCTTTGTAGTCATCGTAGTGACACAGGACCGCCCGTTTAAAATCCTCATATCGTTGTATGACACAGAACTCCCTTCATAATGCTATATCCCATTTATTCAGAATTAGGGAATTACTGCAGCTACTAGTGCTGTCAGTCTGCCAGATCATTTTAGAGTGGTTAGTGAGCTTATAGTCACAGTCTACAGATATAGACGTGTGCATTTGGACTGGCATCCTGTGGGATGAAACCAAAAGCCAGCGGTTTTTACTGTCATGTGGGCAGGAGTGGGCAAACAGACATGAAGCCCACAAGAAAAAGAAAGGTTTCAGCAGATTACCCGTACACACAGTGTTCATTCTCTCATCTTCAGGAAACGCTTTTTCCTGATTGCTTTGCTCAAGTTTAAGTCTCTAATTGAAAATCTTGTATCACACCTCGTCATTGTGGCTGAGAACCGCTTACTCTCACAGGAAGACGTTCTCTGACTGACTTTGCAAACAACCGAGCACTAGGGCTGGGCAATACGGCAATATTATTTATACGAACATCATGCACGTTTCTGAGTGTCGTCACTCGCGCAAACCACCGTCACTCTGCATTCGACTTTCCTCAGAAGTGGGAAGCTCAGAATGATGTCATTTCCAACCTCAGTGAGTTCGAGTAACAAAGTTGAAAAAAAAAAAAAACCCACGGATGCGTCCATGTTAGCCACAAGCTAGCTGTGATGAGTGATGTATATGTTGCTTGTCAAAACAGCGAACTGTATAGTCAGTGTTCTAGATTTAACAAGCGAACATGTCCGTATGATGAATCTTAAGCTAATACTTGTGTATATACAGTGTAACTCATTTACAGGTCAGAAATGCTACTGTGTTTACTGTTCATGCTGTGAGCAGCCATGTTGATTTGACGTCGCTTGCTGAACTCGGGGTCGAGGAGACCGCTCTGAGTTCCCGTGTAGGAATTTCCTTTAGTCGAATGCAGCATTAGTGACTGAAGCAAGTAACTGTATCCTAAAATGGTTTGAATTTCACCCCTTTTGCTCATTAAATACTTGAAATAATATACATTATATAATTATGCACTGATTTGTTGCCAATATGTTAGAAAAATCTCCATGAAATATTTTCATATATTTTATCTATTGTATTGTGTATTAAAATATCAAGATGTGACACTTTTATTTTGTCGTATTGTTCACCCCTAGGAACCGCAGTCCTTTTCAGGAACCTGCCAGCATATATATTTTTATATCGTTTACTCAGCGCTAACAGTTTAAATTTGAAGGCATGACGTATACAGCATGTTGCCCCAAAAAGGAGTATTGTGTTATGATTCTCAGAAGGATTTTGCATGTGTTATGATACGGCTGTGGTAGCATATACATATAACACGACCAGATATTTTCTTAAAGTGTGCTGGAGATTTCGTGTGTGTGTGTGTGTGTGTGTGTGTGTGTGTGCCTGTCTGCGCAGACAGAGCTGCTTTTACAAGGTCTGGTGTGTGAGTCATGATAAAGCTGGAAAAAGCCAGACAGAGCATTTCTGACAGTCTTGAGCTCACACGTGTGTGTGCTTGATCCTACACAAAAAATCTTTTCTCAGTCCACTTCTATCTCCCTCCCTCCCTCCCTCCCTCTCTCCCTCCCTCCCTCTCTCTCTCTCTCTCTCTCTCTCTCTCTCTCTCTCTTTCTCTGAGTCAGCCTGTAATTGAAGCCACATGTTTGAATTCTTGCCATCTTTTACAGCTCACTGCAAGTCTCTGCTGCTTTCTCGATATTTCCCCTCATTCCCATTCCCTTAGTTTTTTTTTTCTTTCTGTTTTAAGGCTTCTTAGAAGAACCATTTATTTGTTTGTTTGTTTGTTTGTTTGTTTGTTTCTGTAACTGATCTTATCTCTGAATTTCAGTATTTAAACCCTGCATACAAACACAGTACTTTTTCAGTGTAAGAGGCAAAATGTTACAAAAGTTGGACCCTGACAGCATCGCGTCTGTGACACAACCCGATTTGTAAACGCGACACTTTTAATTTCTTAATTTATTTCCCAATGAACCCAGTGAGCCAGTGGGTGTGTTGCGTCACTCAGTCAAGTTTGCAGGTCTGTGCTGGTAAAAGGCGCTTTTGTTTGAACTGTGGCCTGAGCTAGACCAATCAATCTGCTATTGTTTACTGTACCCCCTCACACCCACACACACACACACACACACACACAAACACATATATCCATGGCATCCACCCACTGATACAAGCGGCAGTGAATTTTAAATATCACACTCAGCAGTGATTCTTCTCAGCTTTTTAGATAACAGGATCCTATCTTCAAGAAAAGATGCATCCTTGTCTTTTTTTTTTTTTTTTTTTTAAATAGGAGGAATCCACTAATGGACATCTGGCAGCGCAGATCCTGTCACACATGCCTTTTATTTTGCTGAACTCAGTAACCCTTTGAGTTTATATTCCTGAAGTATGGCTCAGCAGTAAAATTTTAAAGTTGGCATGCCAGGGATTTAAGCCTTCTGTTAAATGACAGTCTTCATTGCAGACTAGAGAATTCGCTTGGAGCCCTGCAGTACTGTCAGGGATGTGAGATGCAGTGTATGCAGTATAATCATGTATTTTGTCCTGCTTTTGTAATAGCATTTCCACCATGACTTGTCTGGATTTTTCCCATACTTTCTTCCTAATTTTTCCCCACCCACCAGCCAACTCCCTCATATCATATGACGGCTACCAAACCAGGGAGGGTCATCACGGGTGGTGTAACACACCCGGAGGAGAGCGCTGTCCACCCCCTTCCGCATAGATGAGCTCACAGACGCCCATGATTGACGAGTGTCGCTGTGATTGACAGGGGGGACAAAGTTTGCCCTTCCCACCCAGACAGCACAGGCAATTCTGCTCTCTCGGCTACGGATGGCCATGGCACCATCAGGATTCACCCACAATGACGTTTGACATTACATACATAGATGTGTAATTCACTTGAATGGAGTTTAGCATTTAGAAGAAGTAAATCTTAAGCAGTTCTGTCTCAAGTCGCGAGTCCTCTTGGATTATTTTTAAATGATTATTTGAACAAGCAGCAAAGGCCTGTTCTCAGTTAACAAACCAGTTCAACCGAACTCATCCCATCTCAGGAATTCCACCTATTCCTTCCCCAGTTTGCCTGTACAATGACGACACACAAATCTGCTGAGGTTTTCATTTATGTAATCGAGCTGAGGTTGAGTGACTTGGCCTTGATGGTCTAGCAGAGAAAGCTGGCAAGGATGGCTCCTCTGTGGGAGGATTGTAGAGAAAATGTCCACCAAACAGACGAGTTCTGAGGTGCACAGCTGCAAAACTCGGCTGGGGTTTGAACCAGAAGCTGGATGATGGTGCTTCAGCTTGTCCTGACTTGTTTGAGGGAAGCAAATGCTTTTACAGTATGAGAGGGAAGGAGGGAGGGAGGTAGAGAGGGAGAGGGAGGAATAAACTACATGCCCTCCAGCCAGATATCTGAGGAAGAGCTCGAGCTTGCTGATTGTACAGAGTGAGATTAGATGGCCTCTGATTGGTGGAGTGAAAGTCGGCGTGTCTCGACGACGGGTTGCGGCATTGCTTTGACTCTGGTATGCCGGCTGTGAAATGTGACATCTAAAGGATCCTGCTGAGAGTCATTTAACCGCTTGTATAGGGTGTAATTTAAATAAGCACCAGCGCCTGGCTCAGCAGCTGAACCCGAGGCAGTTAACTGGGTCAGGAGAACCCCTGTAGGTGTGTTTTCTGAACTTTTGGAGAACGAAAGTGGTAATTATGGCGTATATTATGAAGACACAACACCAGACACACACCATCATAAGCTTTTGATGCTTTACGTAATTATATCATTTCCTGCCAAAAAAAAAAATCATACTTTTTTTTTTTTTTTTTTTTTAAATAACAAATTTTCACCTAGATTTCTTTGACTTTTCAGACTTTTCAATTGCCTACAAAAATGTACGACAAAAAAACAACAGCGAGAATCTACAGAGAACTGATTAAGATCGTTCTAATAGCTCATTTTCACATTTACTAAATTTGAATAATTTAAGAAGTGAATTAAACTACCCATTGGATGTGTTGCAGTTTCCTAACAAACATAGATATCACGTTATTTTCTACAATTAAGATGGGTTCTCAGGTCCTTGTGAGACACTTGATGGAGATCCTGCCACGGACATGAACTTTATATTTAAATTCATATTCACTGCAGCATTTTGGCTAGAGTTTTTTTTTTTTGTGTGTGTGTGTCAGAATGGTAAAATATAACCAGTAATTGCCGTTTCCATTGCCTACATGTTTCACATTGCCTCGCTGTCATAAAATCTTTTCCTTTTCAGTTTTTGTCTTTATCCAACATTGTAACCTCAGCCAAGTGTAATTCATTTTCTTTATAGGTGATTGCTTACATTTTTGCCTTTCACATTCAGCACTTAATTTTAACACTACATACTTCTTATGTTTTTATGTTTTATATATTTTTAACATGTTAGTATTTTATATTTTTCTGCACTTCCATTTCTGGAAACTGCTGGCAAGAATTTTGCCTCTGTGACAAATAAAGCCTAATCTTATCACATCTTATTTTGTTCCTGTTTGCAAATTCACCAACAGGTGGCTGTGTTGTTTCTGTATGTGCATCCTTGCATCGTTTCTGAACCTCTGTCTCTCGATCTGACCCGTGCAGCACTTCACCGAGCTCCTGGATGACCTGTCTCAGGAGGCGCTGCTGGGCCAGCTGCTGAGCGACCCCTTCCTGTCAGGGAGGTGCGAAATGATGGATGTGGAAGAGGAGCTGAGCCCGGCCTCTCCCCCGCCTCCTCACATCCAGGCCGAGCACAGCTACTCGCTGAGCGGAGACTCGCGGCCTCAGTCGCCCCTCTCCCATCTGACCACGGAGAAAACCAGCAGCGAGCCTGGTGAGTGCGGGGAAATGCCTCGCTCAGGCAGATAACAGAACTCTAATCTGATATCAGTCTCCTAAACCCCTCCTCCTTTATTTTCTGCAGTGTAGCCTATTGCTGCATGAGTGACACATGTTTACCTCAAAACAGTGAACTGTATAGTCAGTGTTATAGATTTACCAAGCAAATATGTCTGTGTGTCGATTGATCTAAAGCAAATATTTGTACATACAGTATAACTCATTTAAAGGTAAGAAGAGTTGCTTTGTTTACTGTTCATGCTATGAGCAGCCATTTTGATTTAACAGCACTTGCTGAACTCGGGGTCAAGGAGACCATCCCATGTTCCAGAGTAGGAATTCTGAGTTGAGGGAATGTGTTTATTTATTTATTTATTTATTTATTTATTTATTTAGGAATTACGTCAAAGGTTGGAAATTATGAGCTTACTGCCACTTTAGATACGATGGGTTAAGTCAGTCTGTTTCATGACACAATCCCAAGATCCTGGCAGAATTCTATAACGGATTGTGTGACTACGTGTTCTTCATGTCCGATTATACGATGAAGATCCTAGACCTACGATTATATAAAAACGACTATATTCTGCCATGCCGAGTGCGCAGCGACGCAGGAAAGGTACCACAAGAGTAAATAAACTCATGCCAATTAGCTAGATACACACCTGGAAGCTGTAATTCCTCCACTTTTTCTTTCCATGCCATGTCTCATATTGTCCTGTCGTGATATAACCGAGATGAGACATTATAGAGGCGTTCTGTCTGCTGCCGCGATTTAACAAACCGCTCTTCTTTTTAAATCCCATATGTTTCGTTTACATTTCGCCATCTGTAGCTGTCCCGTGAGTTTTGTTTAATCCTACGCCATCTTCCTGTATGTTGGGTTTTTTTTTTTTTTTTTTTTTTTTTTTTTTTTTTT
>CM040992.1:8900137-8927394 GCA_022985145.1 Pangasius djambal
CTACATGACACGCCCACTACACGCACAGCTCGCTACATGACACGCCCACTACACGCACAGCTCGCTACATGACACGCCCGCTACACGCACAGCTCGCTACATGACACGCCCGCTACACGCACAGCTCGCTACATGACACGCCCGCTACACGCACAGCTCGCTACATGACACGCCCGCTACACGCACAGCTCGCTACATGACACGCCTACTGCACACGCAGCTCACTACATGACATGCCTACCTTAGACATGTTGACATGTGCCAATGAGTTAGGGTTAACCGTAGCATAATCCTAATGTCTGTAGAAATGAATAGCAAAACCACCTTAGCATCCATGAAGCGGGTGTTATGTCTAATGTTCATAGACGTGTCATGCAGTGGTCTAGCAGGCTCCAGTCAGATCCACTCGTTTTTCTTTTTTGTTTGTTTGTTTTTTGTTTTTGTTTTCCTCCCAGTAGAATATTGTCTTGCATTATGAAAAGTGAAGCTGAGCTTGCAAACCTTTTAGTGTGCATTTGTTTGCTTTTGTAATATTGCAATGGTGTTTGTGGCCACAGGGTGGAGACGTGCTCCAATGAGAACAGTGAGCTACGCAGGAAAGTGGAGAACCTTGAATGTACCAACAAGTAAGTCAGACCATCCTACTTTTTTTTTTTTTTTTTTTTTTTTTTTTTTTTTTTTTTTTTTTAATAAAAAAAAAAATATGAACTTGGTTGTGGAGAAATGAGATCAGGTTGTGGTTTGCAGTTAGGGATTTTAAAAAAGGTGTGTGGAGTGGGCTTTAATACATAAATGTTTTAAATGTTTAAACGTGTTCTTGTTCTTATTCTTATCACAGGTCTTTGCTGCAGCAGCTGCACTCCCTGCAGGCCATGGTGGCAGGAAAGGTCCCTCGCTCGTGCAAAATGGCCAGCACTCAGACCTCCACATGCCTCATGGTGAGAACACCAGTGTGTGTGCTTGTGTGTGTGTGCTTAGAGAAAGAGAAAGAGAGTGAAGAACACCTATGAAAACAAGAGTGCAGCTATTAGGAGCGTGTGTGTGGTACACAGATTGTGAGATTTAGTTAATAGGTTTCAAGATGGCTGTGCTACACTGCTGGTATCAGTGTTAGTATCATGCTTCCACTGCATTAAATCACTCTGAGTAATGGGTTATCACTGACTTCTTGACTCCTGTCCTTTTTTGTTGAGTAAGACTAGGAATATTCGGATTAAACAGTTACACAACATACCACGTTATACCACAGCGCTGTTGAATTCTCAGATCTGATTGGTCAGAAGCTCTGACATGAATTCAAATCTCGGATTTATACTAACGCGCTCGTTTTAACATGTTCTTGTTTCTAGGAAAAGCTTTACCGTTAAGATTTTTGGTTTGTCTGTTTTAATACCATCAAGAGAACATGAGGGACTGACTGTTTAGAGATAAGTGATAACAGTGGAACTAATTTAAATGTAATGTTTTGTTCCACAACATTAAATCTAACTATAAATGGATAAAAATGTACAACTTGTCATTCTTTATGTATTTAAATAGAAAATCTGTTAATGTTCCGTGGTGTAAGAGGAATAACCCTAGGATTTTCCTACAGTTATAGGAAAATAATCAGCTTCATGATGTTTCACACCAGACCACATCATTACCACTTCACTGCTGATTCTTTTCCTATAACAGCATGACATCAAGTGTTTTATTCTTTACATATTCTACACTCAGTATGATTAGCTTCACATACAGCTCTTATTATATGAGATAAAAGTCGTCATCCTGGAATGAGGAATATGTTCACAAGTGCAAGCTAACTCTGTCCTGTACTTAGCGTTTTCTTTAGGTTTATGTTTTGATTAATATTTGTTTGTACATTGCCCATTAATAATTTCAGCCTGCATCCTGACAAGCAGCATTATTGAACAAGCTATGTTGCATATGTTTTTATATCACATGAAGAAAAAGTAGTTATTGTGAGATGAAACTTTATCAGCACATGACTCTGCTGCCGTCCTTTAGGCGCTGGTCCTGTGTTTCGCTGTCTTCCTGGGTAGCTTCTACCAAGGCCTGAGCCCCTGCTCATCCGTCACAAAGCCTGACCTATCCAGGGAGCTCACCATGCAGGAGTCGTACACTACTACAGGTATCGCATACACGCAAACACAGCAAGCCTCGTTTATCAATCTTTTAGTAAAGTTGTGTGTACGTTTTTGCATAAGCCAAACCAATCCAAAAGTTTCTGCCTGATTTACAAAAGGTTCAGAAAGGCTGATTGTATTCGTGTGCGTATATTGATCGCCCTTAATGGGCAAAGTGCTTTCCTGACACAGCTCATTTGCATGTAGTGACGCCCACAAAACTCTATAAAAGGTCATGTGCATAGACAGCTGGGAGCACAAAATGAATGATGAGGGTAAAGGCAGAAAGACAGAAGTGGAAGTTATTTTGACTCACTTCTATGGCAATAAATATACTTAATATTAATAATAAATGGTGAGCACTAAATCCTCCGTCAGCTGAGGCGTTTGTTTACGGCTTATGGCTCTGTGCAGACAGCCCGGCCCCTCCTCCGTGTATACGCCGCCATTTCTTTTGTTAGAATTTACAGGTTTGTGTTGGCTCTCTCAGCTAGCATGAGGATGTGTTTTTGATAGAGACTCCAAAGCATTTCTGTAAGTCTCTCTGGATAAGGGCATCTGCTAAATGCTGTAAATCTAATAAAAACAAGCTCGACAGTATATTTTATTTATAAAAGTACAGTAATCCATAAAAATGATATGATTCGATCAAGTCATTAGTTAGTCAGCTTCATTAGTTAGTCTTTTTCTGCGTAAAATTTACACACACTCGGGAAGACGAGTAGGATACGAATGTATTTTCTGAATTGACAGGATTTTCATGAATACCGAATTTCCTGTGTAAACGCTCATACAAACAATTTACGTATAAATCCGTTTTTATCCAGTGTCTGAAACTGACTGTTCTGTCCACCAGTGAAGTCCAGAAACCTGCTGGCCGTCGATGAGCACAGTGTAGGTGACGAGCCCCGCCTGTCCGGGCTGGGCGGAAAATATCCAGAGTGGGACACGCAGACTAACGACATGGCGATGTGGCGCCTGGAACAGCAGCGCAGACTCAAACAGGCCACGCCTCAAACTCCAGAACCCAGCCCACCTTTCATTCAGAACAACGGCACCAACACACAAAAAGCCCTTCTCATTGACCTGCACACACACAGGTAACGCAGCTCCTCAGGATATTTAACAGGCATAATGCATTCATTCCGACTCTCTTCAGTGAGTGAATCAGGTTGAGTTTGTTGTCTGAGAAAGACTCATAATATGGCAGACAAATCTCAGGACTTCCAGAGAGCCACTGTTGGGCCATCTGCTCACTGGTTTCTGGTGTTGCATCCAGTGTTTTCCAAACCTAATTCTCTTTCCAAATCCATTTCTCTTTCCACAGGTCAGTGGAGTCACAATCCAACGAAAGCCCAAAAGTCATTGAGCTGGAGAGAACAGTGAACGAGCCGTCGTGAGGATGGCTGGTCCTCCTCGAGCTCACCTCCACCTCAAGGGCAGGAGGAGACACACACCCTTTCTGTATTTATAGACCTCCTTTAAGTATTGTTCCTTTCACTATTTTCTTTTTTTATGATAAAAAAAAAAATTAAAAAAGAAAAAAGCAATATTATATCATTCCATCATTATATATAAAATTTTGATACTATATTTTAAAGCTTTTTTCCCCCCCCACATTTTCCTCTTCTGTGTAATGTACATATGTTGCGATCCTTGAATTTGAAAACCAAAGTGGTGTCCTTCTGGTCTTTGGTCTGACGTCACACACCCCTGGTCTTGTACTTATTAAAAAAGAAAAAAAGAAAAAAAAAAAAAAAGAAAATCACGTTTTCGCTCTCTCTCATAGTCAGGCTATTCTAAAAACCTAATATGAAACTTGAGAACTTCGAAACACGTCAACATCTAAAAATATCTAATTTTTGGATATTAAGGATATTATATAAAATCATGCTGATCAAGAACAGTAGTTCCTTCATATCACATCATATTTTGCTGAGATTTTTTTTTTTTTTGCTGGCAGTTTGGCTATCGCTGTGTATAGACTCAGTATAGTGTTACAGGATCTTGTGTAATAGTGATAGGTTCAGGTTAAAGTGAGTGTGCTAAAATGTGCCTTAAGACCAGGTTCAGGAAGCACAGGTTTAGCAACAACTTTAAACAAATCAAAGTTTTTCTGTTATAGGCAAGCAGGGAGTGAGTAGTACAAGTTATTCATATCTATACCCATGGTGCACCTGTCATTTGGCAGAATTGAGTTCCTCTTAAACTGGCACAGATCCATATCTATGCTAAACATAACCCAGGCAGGTCAAGTGTTTACATTTGCTGAGGTATGAAAATGTCACAGGAGCAGACACTGACACTGAACAGGGTGAATATTTTAGCGTTAAGGTACACAGTTTGTACATTTTTTTTTTTCTTCTTTGATTCATGCTAGATGCAGCACTCTCAGCATCTGAACTGTTTTCTGTTCAGCTTGATATCTCTTTTAAAGGTGTAATAGGCAATACTTTTCATTTCTTACTGTGGTTAAAATAAATAACGGTTAAAGCAGTATTGTCTTTTTTGTAAGACAATTATAAGTATTGTCTCAGAACAAGTGTATTACGCAGCTTGAAAAAAAAAAAAAAAACCCCAGTTTAAAAACCTGCCTTCAGGTCTGGAATGTTTGTGTTTGGATTGGCCTCCTGTCAGTCATTTTATAGACACGCCCCCAACACACCTTCACATCTCTTTTTTTAAATCGTTATGAAGAGAATTTTGCATGTTTATGTCATGAGTTGTAACTTGGCTTTCAAGAAGTTGAATGATATCATGACAGTCCTAGCTAATGATAACTCTAGATGAATCCGCATCGGTTTTGGGGGCGGAGCTTTGGATACGTGGGTGGGAAGGAAGGGTGGGCTCGAAGTAAAAAAAAAAAAAACATTTAAATCTTAACTCCACCCATTTTACCATTAGAGACCTATTTTTCACAAATCTTGTCTAATGCATCTTTAAAGATAGTCAGACATTTTTTAAAAAATCAGACCACTTCTTCTAATAGTAGAAACCCATTCTGTCAGTATTCTCCTCAAAAATATCAGCGTAAACTGCAGCTTTTGTGGTGCTCCAGACTCCATGAAGAAAAAAAAACCAAATGAGTGTCACTGCTCATCTGTCCATTCAGAAGGCTACTCCTGTTGGTCAACATGATTGAGGGAAAAAAGAAAAAAACCAAAGAGATGTATTTGAATTTTAAGTTCCTGAACTTTTCTCATTCTGATAAACAAGAAGCATAACTCAGTGTTGCTTTCATCATCTTTGTTGTTGGGACTGTGTGTTAAATAATGAAGATTTGTAAATGTTTTGTTCTGTTTTTTTTTTTGTTTGTTTTTTTAAGCCAAGAGGGAGAGTGAGAGCTTTAAAGTAATTTTACTGAAAGAGGTTGTCATGGAGTGGACCAGTGAAAGCTGATCACATATAGATGTTAATAATTCTAGAGATATATATTACTTTCTGCCTTCTAAAGACATGTGGCCACATTTGTCTCCTCTACCATCACAGCCTGCACTGTTTTTAGCTGTTTTGGGTTAAATGATGTGTTCTGGGAGAGGTTGTCAGCTGTCCGGATAGCGAATGATGATGTGATGCCCAGAATCTCACCTGCACTGTATCTCCAAAGAATCAAAGTATTTATTATTTTTTAAAAAACATGTTCAATCTTTTTTTTTTTTTCTTTTTTTTTAAAACATACTGCCACATGCTTTTATTTCTTGATCTGATGCAACTATTTTTATATGGAAAAAATGTTTTGGATGATTTTGGACGCCATCTATGAATTCACACTGCATTATACCGTACTCCAGTTAAGTGAGAGTGTTCTGTAAACAACGTTTCTGTTCTATTACGGTTCCAACATAAAAAAAACCTGTCTTATCTTTTCTTTATATGAAGTAAATATTTTCCTTAGAAAAGCAGAATCCTTGAGTTTGTCATTTGTTATTACTAATACGTACTTGAGTTACAACATGTTTGTCTGGTATTTACTTGCATGTTAAACACATGGGAGGAAATGGAGAATTCTTAAGATGTTATTTGGAATCTTTAAAATGGATAGCCAGATTTCAGGATTTATAATCCATAGCTAATAGGTTATGGGTCATTCTCATTTTAACACACCCAAGACCTAAACTAATCAGCGTCGATTACAAAAGTTATGTACAGAAGAATGGCCTTAGAACCTCTACTCTGAAATCCATTGCAAAAAAATGACAGCAAGTGAAAATATCTTGAGTATAGTCTAATTTATCTAGTATTTCCTATTATAACAATAAATCAATAAATTAAATATAAGATTATTAGATCTATTTCTAAACATTATTTATATATATATATATATGTATGTGCCTGAAGACCTGAAATAGTCTTGTCCTATTGGCAGATAATTTTGCTAATTTTAAGCATTTTTTTCTAGAAAGAAGTAAAATGATCTGCTGTAAAAAGAATAAGAACATTTCAAGCTATAAATAAATAAATAAACATCTCAGAATAGTCTTAATAATCTTCTATTTGTTTAGGAACAATCTACCAAAGAGAAATATTAGTTAAATTTGCCTATATTCAAGATATACAGTCAGGTCCAAGTATTTGGACAATGACGGGGTTTTTTTTGTGATTTTGCCTTTATACTCCACCACAATGGATTTTAAATAAAACAATCAAGATCTGATCGAAGTGTAGACTTTCAGCTTTATTTTAAGAGGTTCCACAAAAATATGGCATTTACCACTTAGGAATTACAGCCATTTTCAACAAAGTACTTCTTTTTTTTCATTTTCTGGGGCTCAAAGGTATTTGGACAATTGACTGACAAGAAGTTAATTGACCAGGTGCGGTCCATTCCCTCATTACTTCAAGACAAATGAAGAAGATAAAAGGTCTGGAGTTGATATCAGGTATTGAGTTGGCATTTGGCAGCTGTTCGACTGGAGCTACCAATATGAAGTCCTAGGAGATCTCAATGCAAGCGAAGGAGGTCATCATTAGGCTGAAAAAACAACATAAATCTATAAGAGATAGCAAAAACCTTAGGTGTGGCCAAATCAACAGCTGGGTACATTCTTAATAAGAAAGAAAGCACTGGTGAGCTCAGCAACAGAAGACCGCGGAAGACAACGTGGATGATCGCAGAATCCTTTCCTTGGTGAAGAAAAACCCCTTCACAACATCAGCAGAAGTCAAGAATACTCTGGAGAAGGTAGGCGTATCATTGTCAAAATCTACAATCAAGAGACGCCTTCATGAATGTAAATACAGAGGGTTTACAACAAGGTGCAAACCACTGGTAACATTCAAGAACCAGAAAGCCAGATTAGACTTTGCCAGAAAACATCTAAAAAAAAGCCTCCCATGTTCTGGAATAGGATTCTTTGGAATGATGAAACCAAGATTAACTTGTACCAGAATGATGGGAAGAGAAAAGTATGGCGAAAGAAAGGAACAGCTCATGATAAAAGGAAACCACATCATGTGTCAAACATGGTGGAGGCAGTGTTATGGCATGGGCATGTATGGCTGCCAATGGAACGGGCTCACTGGTGTTTATTGATGATGTGACTGCTGACAGAAGTAGCGAGATGAATTCTGAGGTGTATAGGGCTTTACTCTCTGCTCACATTCAGCCAAATGCTACAAAACTGATAGGACGCCGCTTCACAGTGCAGGTGGATAATGACCCTAAACATACTGCGAAAGTGGTAAATCCCATATTTTTGAGGAACCTCTTAAAATAAAGCTGAAAGTCTACACGTTGATCACATCTTGATTGTTTTATTTCAAATCCATTGTGGTGGTGTATAAAGGCAAAATCACAAAAACTCCGACATTGTCCAAATACCTCTGGACCTGACTATTTACTATGATGTTATTTTTATCATATGAACTTTAAAATCCCAGCATCTGGGTGTGACTGGAAAGCTAATTTCAGTGAATTTCATTTTTGCCAAAAAATTCATTTAACCCTTCCAATATTAATGTTATCAACAAATAATACATTATAAATCATGTCAGTCTTTTTAATGCTGTTTAATCCTCTTGCACATGAATATTCTCTCTGGAAGATATTAACAGTGAATTGAGCTATGGAAAGTAAACACTTAAATCAAGTCACTTTGTTCAACGTTGTAAAATGGGAGAATGCTTTAGGAAAATGTTCGCACACTTCCATTTGAAATGCTCACTGAAATTTTCAAGTCACATAAAGCATTTTCATGGCTTGGCCACTACATGGACATGGTTTATATCACACAACTTTCAAATACAAGATTACAGAAGCCCTGAACCACAAGATGTGAAATTTTTGTTTCAAGTTCTGTGTCTTTATTTTGACTTAGTAAGGCATTATTTTGACAGTATCTCATTTTGGCTTAGTATCTTGTTATTTTGTCTTACTATCTCGTTATTTTGATTTAGTATCTTATTTTTACTTAGTCTCTCATTACTTCAACTTAGTATCTTGTTATTTTGACTTACTAAATTATGAATTAGTATCTTATTGACTTACTAAATTTTTACTATTATCTTCTCTATTATTTTGATTTACTAAATTGTTATTTTGACTTAGTATCTTACTTAGCCATTATTTTGACTTAGTATCTTATTTTCACTTATGACTTAGTATCTCATTTTGACTTAGTATCTCGTTATTTTGACTTAGTCTCATTATTTTGACTTAGTATCTTGTTATTTTGACTTACTAAATTATTTTGAATTAGTATCTTGTTATTTTGACTTACTAAATTATTTTGAATTAGTATCTTGTTATTTTGAAAAAAATGATTTAGTAAATAAAAATATTGATATAGCAATTGAAAACAATTTTCTTCACACTTTGCAGTTCAGGGATCCTGTAAAGATAACTGACTTCTGTATATCATCTAAAAGTGTGTGCACTCCAAGGAGTTCCAACAGGCTGCACAGCGAAGATCCAAATCAGAGTTACGACCAGTGCTGGAGTCACCTGAGTTTGGGTCAAACATTCCAGTTTGAATTGTCAAAGAGATGCTTTCAGCCATCTTGGTTTCTTCTCTGTTCTTTCTCTTGGCTACTTGAGTTTACAGTTTCAGATGCTTGTTTTGGCTGTGTGGAATCAAACTGCAGAGTTTCCTGCTGTTGGTTAACAAGGTGATCTTTACTTCTTAGGACATCTTTGGGGCTTGGAAATGTCTTTGTGGACTTCATTGAGCTCTGTCCCGACAGCTGAAATGACAGTTTATTCCTTTTCCTCTTGCTAGCTGGAGTGGCCAAAACTCCTGGATTCTGTGTTTGTAACACCTTCTGCTGTGTTCACCTCCTCTCCACGATGCTTGTTACAATGCTCCTGGACCTGAGCTGACTCTAATGAAGACTCCTCAGATGGTGTACGTCCTGTGCGCTCCTGTACAACACTGTCACTGTCACTGAAGTCTCCTAGATGGGGTTCATCAACCACTACTGAAGGTATGTTGTTGGGAAAAGAGGTGTGTATCGAGGCTTCAGGAGAAGGTGTGGTGCTGTTCACCTCGTTGACAGTGGAAAGAGGGTAAAAATGTGCGTTGGAATTTAGCTTGGATTGAGTCTGCATGTTTTCCTCCACTCTGGAGTGAGAATAATGGTCTTGACTAAACGGTACGAAGCTGGGGATGTCACTGCTGTGGCGTTTGAAAGATGGCCGCATGTATAGATCTATGGGCTCCTGGACGCTCAGCAAGCGACGCATTCGGCCCAGAACTGTGGTCTGCCCCCATAGGTTGTTGGTATCAACGTCCTCACTCTGTAATATCTCAGAGAGACTGTGAAGGAAATATGATTATACATCCTACTTATGATATGATATAACTTGATTCTGTGCCAGACAGTTGGTGTATTTGATAGTTCATGCAAATACACACTAAATGGCCAAACTGACCATGACACCCGTATGTGCTTGCTGAACATCCTATTCCAGATTTAGTTCCCCTTTGCTGTTATAATAACCTCCACTCTTCTGGGAAGGCTTTCCACTAGATTTTGGAGCGTGGCTGTGGGGATTTGTGCTCATTCAGCTACAAGAGCGTTAGTGAGGTCAGGAACTGATGTCGGGCAAGGATGTCTGGGGAGCAGTCAGTGTTCCAGTTCATCCCAAAGTTGTTCAGTGGGGTTGAGGTCGAGGTCAGAGCTCTGTGCAGGACACTCGATATCTTCAACTCCAACCTTGGCACACCATGTCTTCATGGAGCTCGCTTTGTGCACACGGGCATTGTCATGCTAGAACCGGTTTGCTCCTCTGAAGGGAAGTTCCAGTGAAGGGAAATTGTAATTCTACAGCATACAAAGACATTCTATACAACTGTGTGCTTCCAACTTTGTGGCATCAGTTTGGGAAAGAACCACATATGGGTGTGATGGTCAGGTGTCCACAAACTCATATAGTGTATCTGTAGGTGTGTGGGAGATTCCTGCTCACCCCATGTCAGTAGTGGAGCCCAAGAATGACGGGATGCAGTAGTCTGCGGCAGCGAGGGTATATGGTGGTCGTACATCAGGGTCATTCCAATAAATATCTTTAGTCATGTGGGGAATGTTCATATGCATCTCATCCACTGCCATCAGAGACACCTGCCAGCAATACAGCTATTGTCATTACCTTACCATACCTTTTCAGAACAAGAACAGAATTTTTAACTTTTATATATTTGTATACCAAAAATTTCAGCTGAGCCAAGGCTTTAGATCTGGCACTTCAATAACTTCATAGTATTTTGAAGTCAAGTCCTTAACCTAATATTTACACTCATAAGACAGTACCACCATTAAAATGTATATCAGTACATTAACGCACAACCATGCATCCACGTAACAAACCTGCAGGTTCCTATCAATGCACCAGTTGGCTTCAAAGTCATCATCATCCTCTCCAAATGGGTTTATGAGCTGCTCTGCTACCTGATACGTAAAAATATAGATACACCCTTTAATTAGTGCACTGTACTGTATTTACATGCCAGGCTTACAGAATTGTCTTGCGCTTCTTTTTTAAGCTCACTGAACAAAACATAACAGCGACTTATTGCACATCAATAGATTGCACGCCTGGATGAATATAATTCAAGAACTGATTGTAAGTTGCTGGTCAGGCACTGAAGTTGCACTTTGTGCTTCATGGCCGAGCAAAAATATTGACACTCCCATGTTCCAGGATGATGACTGTTGTAGTGCAAAGGGCCAATTCTGGAGAACTGGGGCACTGGCCTATAGATCTCAATTCCATAGAAAACTTGTGGAATTATCTGGAACATCAGGTGAAACACCACAAACTCCAGTGAAATTGGACACACACTCAATGGAACAAAATCTGACAAGATCTACAGACACTGGTGAAATTCTTACCTGACAGTATTGGTGGTGTTATTAAGGCTATAGAAGGCTTAACTAAGTATTCGTAGAAAAGAACAAGTGACATACATGACAAATTTTTGTGCAGAGAGCTTCCGTAAACCACTTTTAGGCACACAGATTCGTTGAGTGTATTATATTATTTCAGTGTGAGTCTGCCCATTATGTCTGCCTCTCGAGCTCTGTTTGCTATCTCCTCATTTGCAGTAATTGAAGCAGCATGTGGAGGAAATGGAGGGGGGATGTTTTCACAGGTAATGTTCCTTCATAGAACACAAAATCCAATTCTGGTTACAAAGCAATATGCCTGTGAACGTTTTCAGTCCTTCAGGTCATGCTGAATGTCTTGAGGTGATAAGTAAACTGGATTTGTCAGATACACTGCAAAAAAAAATGCCATCTTAGCAAGTGAAAATATTTGAATGTAGTCAAATGTATCTAGTATTTCCTATTATAAGATTACAATACACCAAATATAAGATTATTTCTATTATTTTATTTCTAGACATTTTTACTAATTTCAAGCTTTACATTTTATTATTCTACTGGCAGATGATTTTGCTTCTTTCTGGAAATTAGTGCTTAAAATTAGCAGGACGAATTAGACTTTTGTTTTTATATCATCTTGATCGTTTTATGCTTGAAATGAGCAAAAAACGTCTAGAAATAGGTTTAATAATCTTATATTGTGTTTATTTCTTCTATTAATTTCTTATAACAGGAAATACTAGTAAAAAATGACTATATTTAAGATATTTCCTCACGCTAAGATTTTTGCAGTGTACACAGTCCAGTGCAGTGAGGAATACAGGATGTTTCAGCACACAACTCATAAAAGCTGGACTAATATCTTTAAACAGAGAGAGAAGACTGCAGCACCATCTATTGCCTGGCTACAAAGTCTTTGGCACTGCAAAAAAAATGACATCTTAGCATGAGAAAATTTCTTGAATATTTAGTGCTTCATGTCCCACATTCCAGGATGATGGGTGTAGTGTGCAAATCTGTGTGTGACTATATGGCATAGTACAATAAGGTGTAGCTATTGGTGGATGCGACTATTTTTTTTTTCCCACTGGGGAACTCGTTTTTTGTTTCATTTGCCGGCATTGGTATTGTGTTTTCATCTGTTCCAAAATTTATGTTTCAAGAGAATCAGACAAAATTAGAAAGAAAATTCTAGAAATGTGGTGTGCCTGTTCAGACCTTAAGCCATCCAGAATAGAAGAAGAACTGTAGCAATGTGAAGATGGGCACGTAAAAGTCAAGGTCGTGTCCCTGGTAACCCTGAGCGGGGTCAAGAAATTGTCGGCCGATGATGCAGGCTGAGAAGAATGTGTAGACAGCCAATGTTACAACCTAATTAGAGAGAAAGGGAGACAGAACGGAGAAAAGTTAAATCCACAGTTTTTCATTGCTCTTATTGTCCATGACTTCATTACAGTTCTGTCTTGAACAATTTAGCAAACTCAGCAAATGAATGGATGTTTACTAGGCAATTAGCAATGCTTCTTTCTCCTTAATGGCTTAAGACCTGTCCCCAGGAAAGGGCAATGTCTCATGTGGCCACCAGGACAAATAATTCTGTTAGTCTGGTTTGATCAAGCTTCACTGAGAGTTGAAAGTTTATTGCTTCACAAGGACAGAGTGCTCATGTGTGCTGTCTCTGGCTGGCGGAGATATACAGAGTATTTGCAACAGATGGAAAAATCAGGAGTTGTTTATGTGGAAAAACTTCACCTGTGTGTAAACCAAGGGGATCCCAACCCAGTCATATCCAAACAAAGTAGAGCACCAGGTCCTGAATTTGTTCATCTCCTGAAGGAACACACAAACAGAAAGGTCTTCAGGGCTACTCGTATTCCAGGCTAATGTTAAAGTCTGATGCTGATTTTAACCCCACAGGCAGTTCATTAGTCATCATCTATCTTTAGATCCCTGTTCAGCCAAGGTTCCACCAATTCCACAAAGGTTTCCGCTTTGCAGAAACCCGATTACGTTTGCGACTGAGCTAGTTCTTAGAGATTAGCCTTTAGTGGAAACCCATGCTTATGGTTTAACCATGCACACAGTTATGACAAATGGGTGTCAAATGGGTTTCTGGTATCATTCTACTTTTCCAGACTGGCTATGCTCTGGGAATGTATCCAACATTTTGACATACACAGCCTGTTAGGGGGACAAATCTACTCTCTGCGCTGATGCAATATGATTATTACAATGCAAATGGGTCACTGCTGTAATTTGAATCCAAACTTTTATAATCATAAATCATTTTTGCATAAACTACTTTGTTTACTAATTTCTCCATTGTCCGTTTATCTTAGAAGATGTCAAAGCAGAGATTTTTAAGAATGACCTGATGTAAAACTGCTACACATAATGCAGCAGTATCATGTTAAAATTTTTCCTTGATGACCAGATCGGACAGGTGCGTATCTGATGACTTGTCAGTCTGTTTAAAGTGTCTCAAGGGCACTTGTTTGTCTCAAGCCAGTGATAGACGACATACAGTTTTTACTTGATACTAAAGCAGAACCCGATATTGCACTAGCGCCATGATCAGAATAGAATCATCAGTCTTTAGGGCATTAGAGGAATATAGCGCAGGCTTACGGTAAGTATGGTCTGAAGATCCACGCTGTCTTGTATTCGCCCCTCTTTCCTTGCCTTGGAGGCAAGATTGGTGAACCACACCACAGGAATCCAGTATTTGAGGTGTGGTGATTTGAGGTTCTCAAAGATCTTCCTCTCCTCTGATGTCATGAAGCCTAAGAAAAGTATCAAAGAAAGACTAAGCCAAAAAAGCCCCTCACCCCAATCAGCCACATCAGCAGCAATGATCAGATGTATGTGGTTTTAGTATTTGCTAAACAGCACTAGTATTCTTCGATCTGATTCAGTTTTGTTTGATTTTTTATCTACACCATGCTTTCTTTTTTCCAGTAGACAAAATGTTGTTGTTGTCCCTCTTTCAGCTGCTCCCATTAGGAGTTGCCACCGCAGATCATTGGTCTGCATATTTGATTTGGCACAAAAAGTATGCCAAATCAAATATGCAGACCAATGATCTGCTGTGCCAAATCAAATATACGGACCAATGATCTGCCAGCATTGGTCCGCATTTTTGATTTGGCACACTTTTTGTGCTGGATGCCCTTCCTGACGCAACCCTCCACAATTTTATCCAGGCTTGGGACCGGCACTGAGAGTGCACTGTCATTTGCAACCCCAGTGGCTGGGTTGGTTCCATGGCCGGGATTGAACGCGGGCCACGATGGTAAGAGTACTGAGGCCTAACCACTAGTCCTCCAGGGACCTCTCCCAGTAGACAAAATATTATTACAAAAAGACCCCAAATGTACAAGCTGTGGGCCACATTGGCAAAGCAGGCAAAGTAGGTATCAAGGAACCTTGATAGTAGCCAAGAATCAGAAGAAGAGCCTGCCCTGTGCTTAGTTTCAGAAATAATAGTAGGACTATACAATTAGACATACACTATATGAGCAAGAGTTTGTGGACACCTGACCATCACACCCATATATGGTTCTTCTCCAAACTGTTACCACAAAGGAAGGACACAATTGTATAGGGTGTCTTTGTATGCTGTAGCATTACAATTTCTCTTCACTGGAACAAACCTGTTCAAGCAGGACAATGCCCCTGTACACAAAGCGAGCTCCATGAAGTCATGATTTGCCAAGGTTGGAGTGGAAGAACTCGAGTGGCCTGCACAGAGCCCTGACCTCCTCACCCAACGTCAGTGCCTGACCTCACTAATGCTCTTGTAGCTGAATAACAAATCCCCACAGCCTCGCTCCAAAATCTAGTGGAAAGCCTTACCAGAAGAGTGGAGCTTATTATAGGGTAACTAAATCTGGATTGGGATTAGTTGATTACGTTTTTTATTCGTTTTATAACACAATAATCAATTATTATTTACACTCACCAGCCACTTTATTAGGAGCTCCTGTACATCTGCACATTGATGCAATTATCCAATTAGCCAATCACAAGGCAGCAGCACAACGCATAAAATCATGCAGATACAGCTCAAGAGCTTCAGTTAATGTCAAACATCAAACATCAGAAAGGGGAAAAAATTTGATCTCCGTGATGGTAGCATGGCTGTTGGTATCAACAATATTCAAAAGTATTTCAAAAACGGCTACGTAGTATTTCAACAGTCTACGGAGTTTATACAGAATGGTGCAAAAAATAAAAAACATCCAATTAGCGGCAGTTCTGCGGTTGAAAATGCCTTGTTGAAGAGAGAGGTCAATAGAGAATGGCCAAACTGGTTTGAGCTGATAGGAAAACTACAATAACTCAAATAATCACTCTTTACAAACGTGGTAAGCAGAAAAGTATCTCAAAACCATCATCAAAAAACACCAAAATTTGAAGCAGATGGGCTACAACAGCAGAAAACCACATCGGGTTCCAATCCTGTCAGCCAAGAACAGGAATCTGAGGCTACAGTTGGCACAGACTCACTGAAACCGGACAGCTGAAGATTGGAAGAACGTCACCTGGTCTTTTTCCAATCTTCTCCTGTCCGGTTTCTATGAGCCTGATTGACTGGCTGATTTGATATTTGCCTGAATGAGCGGGTGTACAGGTGTTTCTAACAAACTGCATGGTTAGTATATTGATGAATGGCATGTTTATTGTATCACAGCTATAAACAGTTGTTCCCTTACCAGAAAACGTAAACTTACAGCTTGAAGACTCCTTCCAAAAATGCTAAACAAACAGCTGCTCACAGAAAGCTTAACCATGTCAACGATTATGATTTACAATTACTATTACATCTGTTTATGTGGACACTCCACCATACAAGTCCATGTGTAAATTGTTCTCACAGAAATGATAAAGAAATTGATAATGAGTACATTAATATAAACCTATGATTAGCTTTCCAGCTGACACTACTATCAGAGCCGTGCTGCTAAAGAAAATGAATCAACATCAGTCAGAAGGAAGAATTCAACAGTGCTGTGATATAACTGTGATTATCAGTCTATCTTTCATTGTGGAGCTCATAATAATAATAATGAAATGATGGATTATGAATAAGCCTGTACATTACTATAAGAAAAAAAAAAAAAAACACAAAGTCTTGCTAATATGATAAAGAGCCGAAAGGTGTGTTTTATGCTTACCTGCGTCCACCACGTGGTCAATGGTAGGGAAACGCTTACACACTGCAGTGCTCACTGAGCGGAAGATAAGCAGTGAGGTGAGGTTGACGTAGCGCATTAGCGTGCGCCGCAACAACCGTCCATGTTCGTCCTGACCTTGAACACAGCTCGAGATGAGGAACATGAGCCGGTCAGGCCACGGCAGGTTCTGAAACTGATTCCACCAGCGGTTCACTACCAGCGTTACGTAGAAACCTGAAGAAAAGAAATGCTCATGATCTCAGAGTAATGCTATATATGTTATGTCATAGCTGCTTAGGAAATACTGTGCTAGTGATGCAATTTAACATTTATGGAAGGAGTCTCCCATGTCAGTGTGTGAGGTTTTCCACCATGGGAGAGTCTTCAGGACAGAGGCACTTTGCACTTTCCAGTTTCTCACTTATCAGCTTCAAGAGAGACCTTCCAATCAGAAGGCCAAGCTCTTAACCACTACAGCTGATCTGATCTGTGGTGAGGGACTGACAGTTTACAGCTGCTATAACGTAAATGATAACAGGAACCAACCTTTTTGCAGGTTTTTTTTTTTTTCTAAAAAACTGCTGTAGTATAAGAGGAATAAAACACTTCAGGATGTGCTGGTTTTGGAAAATAATAAACTTCACATTACACCACTCCTGGTTGATTATACTATAACAGCATGCCCTTATATTCCTTAATAAACCATACATGCTGCTTGAATGTGCTGTAAGACAACGTTAATAAAACAAGTTTCCTCAACAGGAAAAGCAAAAACTGAAACAGAATTAAAATGGTCTTTTCAGAATTAAAATTGTTTGGATTTTTCTTTTCTTTTACCTCAAAAGGATGTTTTTATGGCCTTAAAAATTGGTTAGGAAATTATATTATTTCACAAATTACTACAGGAACATAATTTGAACACAGCTGTAGCTTTAAAGACTGTATAATAACCTATTTATTTACAAAGCAGTAGTATTATTCTGTATGACTGCATAGCTTGCATATTTCATCTGTATGACATAATTGTAATTTCCCCAGAATTTTACAGCTGTTATTTAGTTCTTAGCATAAATGGAATTAGTCTGTTTATTATTTAATATTTAGAAAACATAGCTTTGTTTACTCAGCAGTGACTGAACAGTGATTGAATATTCATAATCAGTCAGTGATCAAAATAACATTCAGTAAATAATGACATTCAGCATGCGCCCAAAAGCAGTCAGCAGACCAAGTGCACCAACTCGGGGTGTGGTGAAAAACGTGAGGCTACGCTGTCATGAGGAACGTAATATCACGGGGATGCCAGTGATATATGTTAAAACAAAGTTGTCTACTTCTTATAGAGCAAATATATCACGTACGAATAAAAGACAACAATTTTTCACCGTTGTTTGACAAACTACTGAAAGCTGTAAGCAGTCTTCTTACTTTAAGGCCCGCATGGTTACATGACATTTCTGGTTCCACACACTCTCCGCATCATTTTTAGTAAGAATGTAGTAGAATATAGCAAAACTGCAATTTAGTAAAACGGTACAAACATATCTGGTATGTTTGTCTAATTGCTCCAAAGCTTCATCAACTTCAATCAGCATGTCTATACAAGCAGAAATTACAGCCTGGGAGTAAAAGAGCCAAATCTTACCAAGCACAAATGTGACAGGGATCTGCTCAGCATATCGATCACAGTATATAGACAGTTTCTCAAAGAAACGCTTCTGAGGATCTGTAAGCACCCATCTAAAGGTAATAGAGATATGCTGTTAGGATTAATGCTATTATACCAAATGTTTTTTTTAAAAACATACAATAGACGTTATGTGTGTCCCTCCTGAAAAATAAAAAACAATAGAAAAAAACATCACAGAAATTCTGATGGTGTCCATTACAAATACTATTACATACCATCAGCTGACCATTAAAACCATTACTATTATTGGTCCTTAATGGTTTCCACTAGACATAACATGCCACCAATAGAAGGCAACAAATTACCGATAGAGACCCCCAGGGACCATTACAGTTTTCATTAAAACCAGTACAATTCCCATTATAACCATTAAAACCATTACAAATTCTATGAGGGTTTTTTTTCTTTCTTTTTTTTTCTGCATCTGTGGTCATTCATTCATTCATTAGCTGGGAGAGCAAAATAGAGCATTTGGCTACTGAAGCATTTCTGTGTAAAAAAAAATGATTAACTATAGTAAATATAGTTAATTACAATTACAACAGTTAAAACCTATTTCAGGATTCGTGCTGGTGGAAGCAATAACATGTGAAAGAGCCTGATGTTTAGGAACTGTAATAACAGCACAAAATAGAGGGAAAAGATTTAAAATATTAAACACAGGGTTAAAATGATGTTTTGTGGTCTTGGAAGAGATCATGTAGATGCTGTAGATTACCTGTAGATGAAGCTAAGGATGGAGTAAAGAAGAACAAAAATGAGAAATTCACGGTAGAGCAGTTTGTAAATGCTGCCTCTCCACCTCAGTAACAGTCTGTGGAAACCGAAGAAGGTGGCGTTAGCCACTTTACTGGAGTAAGTCACTGTCATCTTAAATCAGTCCTCAATCAGTTTCCTGTGGTTACCTCGTTAAATGGCCTGTGACAGCTCTACCTATTCAGCCAGCTCTACCTCTTCAACCAGCTCTACCTCTTCAACCAGCTCTACCTCTTCACCCACTGCCTTATGTCTGCCTGAGAGGTTTCACCCCACGGTACACACAACACTGCAGCCTGTGGAGGGGCTGTGGAGGGGCGTCTATCCCTGTGTGTTTGTGAGGAACAGACAGACAGATCAACAGAGAGAGAGAGGGAGGGAGAGAGACAGACAGATAAACTGACAGATAAACAGAGAGAGACAGACAGACAGACAAACAGACAAAAACAGGCAGACAGAGAGAGAGAGAGAGACAGACAGACAGACAGACAGAAAAACAGGTAGACAGAGAGACAGATAGAGGCAGACAGACAGACAGAAAAACAGGCAGACAGAGAGAGCGAGAGAGACAGCCAGACAGACAGACAGAAAAACAGGTAGACAGAGAGACAGATAGAGGCAGACAGACAGACAGACAGAAAAACAGGCAGAGAGAGAGAGAGACAGAGAGAAAGGCAAGCAGAGAGAGACAGACAGAAAAAAGGCAGAGAGAAACAGACAGACAGATAAACAGACAAAAAACAGGCAGAGAGCGAGATAGAGAGACAGACAGAGAGAGATATAGAAAGAGGAAAAGAGACAGACAGACAGAGAGACAGACATGAAGTGTGAGAAAGCTAAATTTATCCTCTGTGGTATTACTCTGCACTGAATGATTCAAGTATCTGATTTGCTCCAGGAGAGATCAGTCGTGCAGTAACACATAGGGGCGAGCGGGGTCAGTTGTAACCTGTCTCTCTCTCTCTCTCTCTCTCTCTCTCTCTCTCTCTTTCTCTTTTTTTAAACTCTTAAACAAATACCATTTTCTCATTAAAAAAACATTTTTATTTCTCATTATTATAACAGTATATATATTATATATATATATATGCTGGTCAGTTGTAACATTTGTCACATTTTTTGTAAATCTTAATAAACAGTTTTTACAATAAATAAATCGTTTGATATTCCGATAATAGACAAATACCCCCAATGACCCCATGGGTAGGGTTGGTTGTAACATGGTGTGGGGTCAGATGTAACATCTCAATTCATTAAGACAAGGAAAGGAAATTTTTTTTTTTTGTTTTTTTTTTTGCAAATGTTATTCTTGTGTAGTTGTACAACGTTGGGAGATTGTGAGTTCGAATCCTGATAATGCCACAACCACCAATGACCTGAAGCCAAGGGAGTAAATTTGGCTGTGCTCTCTGGATGGGAGGGGCATATCCTCTCTACCTTGTCAATCACAGTAACACTAGCCAATCGTGGGTGTCTGTGAGCTCTGTGGTGCAAAGCTAGCTGATGCGTGCGAATTTGCAGGTGATGAAACTAGGGGACAAATGGGGCAATATTAAAAAAAAAACAAAAAAAAAGTATTCTTAAGTAAATGCATAAATGTTGGGCACCATTTCATGCACCAGTACATCTACAGCTGATATGTTTCGGTCTTTGGGTTTCACCTTTTGACGTCAAAAATGTTTTAGCTTTCAATTCAAACACATTTCAATTTGTTTTTGTTCAGATATTCCCCTAAATTGAAGAGAACGATGTCTAAATAATAATAATAATAATAATAATAATATTAAAAGTAATAATAATAATAATAATAATAATAATAATAATAATACAAAGGCATATGGAGTCTATGGCATGTTCTGCAGTTTATGATCAATGAACTTTACCTGAACATGATTCTGTATGGATTGGAGGTTTTCAGATACTGTAAGCCTAATGGGCTTGTAAAACTGGTTTTATCTATTTAATGCCCAAATTTTTTATTGTTAATATAAATACATTTTAGTCTCTTGTCTAGAAAATGGCCGAGGACCTGCTTCCAGCCTGCTTCCCTGGATTAAAATGGCCCAGAACCGCCACTGTGCTTTGTACAGCTCCTGTCATACCCATGTATTAAACCCAGAACCTAATACCTTTGTTAAATTAGGATATTCCAGTCAGGGACAGACAGCAACACATCAGCTTTTCATGATACCCTTTCTGTTTTACAGTAGCATTTTTAACTCTCTTATCTTTTTGCAACTCATGGTTCCAGTGCAATGAAATCAGCATTTGCACACCAAACAACAGTAGCTGATGTAGGAAATTTGTGTAGGTTTATTTTTTTCCCCAGAACCAGGTTGCTGGTTTGTAAAAGCATGCACTGCTGTATATGCACTATATGTTTTTTCACTGCAATAATATTAGACCTAATAATGTGCACCTGATGGCGCTGTTGTCCACATAATAAGAACTCAGGCTCACTGGATAAACTGTGTTACCTGTTAATCTGGAGGACACATGAAACTGTTTTTTTTTTTTTTAAATAATTGTCACTGACCTTATTAAATGATACCTTAAGGCCTTATAAGGCATAATAGAGCCTAGAGTTTACAGACAAGTGTTTTTATTATTATTATTATTATTAGTAGTAGTAGTAGTAGTAGTAGTAGTATTAGTATTATTCAGTACTGTTGTACTTCTGTTGTGTCTAGTTGGCTTGCACTGTCCTGTGTATTGATCATGGTGTGGATTTGTTGTATATTGTTGCACACGGTTGTGTATTTGCACTTTATGTAGATGTGTATGGTTATGTGTTTCAGCATGGTCCTGAAGAAGAAGTGGCATTTCGTTTCAGTGAGAGATGCTGAGGAATGACAGTGAAATTTTAATGGTTTCCATTACAAATACCATTACAAACCATCAGCTGACCATTAAAACCATTACTGATCCTTAATGGTATTCACTAGACGTAACATGCCACCAAGAGAAGGCAACAAATTACCAGAGACCCACAAGGACCATTACAGTTTCCATTAAAACCAGTACATAATTCCCATTATAACCAATAAAACCGTTACAAATTATATGAAGGTTTCTTCTTCTTCTTCTTCTTCTTCTTCTTCTTCTTCTTTTTTTCATTTAGGAGTGCACCTTAAAGAAAAATGTGTGTGTGTGTGTGTGTGTGTGTGTGTGTGTGAGAGAGAGAGAGAGAGAGAGAGAGTCAGATTTCATATCTTATTTGTGGGGAACAAATATACTGACAAGGGATTTGAAAAACAAAAGAAAAGAAAACAAAGGGGTTTAGGAGGTTAGATTGTCAGGATGGTGTTAGATTTAGATTTAGCATTAAATTAGCATTAAAGCATTAAAGGTCCTCACAAAGATAGCAAGACAAATGTGTGTGTGTGTTTGTGTGTGTGTGTGTGTGTGTGTGTGTGTGTGTTAAAGGGAGAGCGAGAGAGAGCGAGAGGGAGAGAGATTTTATATTTTATTGAGGACCAAATATCCTGACAAGGGATTTCAAAAAACAAAAAGGGTTCAGGATGGGGTTAGACTTAGAAGGTCCTCAGAAGGATAGTAAGACAAGTACGTGTGTGTGTGTGTGTGTGAGAGAGAGAGAGAGAGAGAGAGAGAGCGTGTGTGAGTGTGTGACGCAAGTGGCCGGTTGAATAGGTTGTGTATCACTCGCTTGGTGCTATAGTTACTGTTAGCAGCCACACGCTGTGTGTGTAAGGATTTGCACAATTCAAGCAGATTCCTTAAAAATATTTTTGCCTTTTTGTTTTTAAATATCTCTCGAGTTTGGGGATTTTTAAGGAGCACTAACGCTGCAGCGTGCCAACGCCTTGCAGGTAATGTTTAATGAATGAATTAAGTTGCGTTATATTAGAAGAATTGCTCGGTTGTGAAGACAGCTAAGGTTGCTAACTAACTAGCTGGTTGGTTTAGCGTTAACTAGCAGCACTGCTCGCTGGAAAGCACAGCTAATCCTCCTGCAGTGTCCCGCTGTGGGATTTGGGCTCGTGCATGGATGCGGCTAGCGAGACAGCTAGCTAACTACGCACAATAATGATTCTTTTTTAAACAATTCCACGGTTTTATATAAACCAATACACGCCTGTTGTTGTTGTGTTGTTTTTAAATTTCAGGTTTAAACATGATAGTAAACGTTTCCTTGAAGCGAAATGATTGTGCCACGCAATATCCTGTGCCCTTGTTATGTAAATCTGCATCTAATAAGCCGGCTAAAATGTTCAGCTAGCTAAGAGGCTAAATAACAATTCAGCCAGCAAGTGTACTAAGGTTAGGGGAAGGGAGCTTGCTTGTGGTTTAAAACACCTCCTTCTGACAGTGCCAGAGATTAGATAAGATTAAATAAAATAAGATGTTTCCTTGGTTTTGTGTAGGAAATGAGTCTTATCCAAAATGCACCTGTCAAACCTCTATCTGGTGTCACACACAGGTGCATGCTTTTATATGTGTATATATATATATATATATATATATATATATATATATATATATATATATATATATATATATGTATGTGTGTGTGTGTGTGTGTGTGTGTGTGCGTAATCAAATGTATTAGAGTGCTATGTTAATAGCCCTTTCTGCCTTTAAGCCTTAATAAATAAATGATCAGAGGGAATTTAATCCCACGCTGCTCCTGTACGGAGGATCTGGACAGGCCTTGCCTGAGGAGGCCTTGCCTTTACCCTAATGCTCTCTGATCATTTTCAGCAATGCATATGAAATGTTATTTATTTATTGATTGTGAGCTGTCTACAATAGTGAAAAGGAGACTGCTGCTTTTTCCCCCTGCCCCCATCTTCAACATGTGATCACGGTAATTGATGGCCAGTGCAAGGGTTTCTCAGTCAGCAGTATTTCTGAGGGTGAAGACTAAACCGTCCTCACGATTTAGATGATCGAGGATGCACTCGAGACTAGATTTGATCAGTTGAAATGTGCAGAATGAAAACGTCTTATTTTACTTTTTCCTCCCCCCAATACATCTTTTATCATTAATTAACAAATCAACAGACAGGAAACCAATTGTGTACAAGTACTAATGTCCAGTACGGAGTCCTTGTGGATTGTGTCCAGGACTGTGGGGTGAACTGACTCCCGTTGTGTGTGTGTGTGTGTGTGTGTGTGTGTGTGTGTGTGTGATGTGACGGTGTACGGTCTTCTCTCAGTTCTAAGCAGGGTCATTTGTGTGTGGGGGGGGAGACATCCATTGCATCAGCTCATTAATAATAAATACGAATGTTCGTTTATGTAATGCCTTCTCCAAAGCTCCATAAGCAAATACAAACAACCACAGACAAATAGGCAGCTAGAACAAACTAAGGGAAGATGGTAGTGTGGAGTGAGGAGTGTTTTTGCGTCACCTTCAGCCTATGGTTAGATTTTGCTTTCAGAGCGAATAGCCTGCACACACACTTTCTTTTTCCGAGGCTTGCTGCATACCTTCAGAACCCGACATGAAGAGTTAATAAGAGCCTGGACTGATAACACTGAGCAAAAACGGACTTTGCCCACTGAAGGTGATCGTGGTCTTGGTTAGAGATAGAAATGCCAACGTGGGTGCTGGGGTGAGATGAAAAACCGATTAGGCGCTACAGATAACTGTAGATATGTCCTTCCTTTAGTGTCGTGCTCTGTTAGCCGTTCCTGTTACTGCGTTCGAGTAGAGCATAATGCACAGATGTGGATCGAGTTTGTGCTGCACGGGAGTGGTGCCTATAAACAAATCGTTCATAGTCCTAAGGAAATGAGGAGTTTATTGTGGTGCCTCAACAAGTATACAGACCTTCCTTTGTTTGGCTTTAGTGACTTTACAGCTGCATATTAAGGTTGCACATTAGATTACATGGACCAGGAGTCGTCTCACGGTGGACTGAGGTCTGAATGCAGACGCAGCAAAGTATTGCAGTGGACTGAACAATTCCTGTAGCAGCGCTTATTAAGATATAAAAAAAAACCTGGCTGTCGTTCAGCGACTCTAGATTTACACCATTGCGGCTTCTAAAGCAGATCCTCTATTACGGCTTGTTGCAGCCAGTCACATGCATTTATTTAAACTATTTAGCTGAAGGCAGCACCATACCCATGCAGCGACAAACAAACAAAATGAAAGCATCACAAACAACCTAAAGTTGCTCACTCCAATTTATTTTTGGTGTTAATGCTAAAGAAAGTTCCCAGATTTACTGAGGTGAGTGATTTATAGCTGACTAATTAGCACCAGCATCCGTTGCTATTGTACTAGTATTATCCAAAAGATGTGTGATGATGTGCGTCAGCTGGCTGTTAAAGTTGTCATTTGGAATTAAGAGTGTGCGCAGAACAGCTTTATTTGGCCTAATCTCCCAAACTTCAGTTCACCTCAGTTCAGTAGCTAGTCCATCAGGTGAGTGAAATCTTCAAAACTGAAAACAGTCCCATGTTTTGTTTGCCTGGAAACCTGACTAGGCTAAAAGTTGTAGCTAGCATAATGTAATAACACATGGCGATTCAGCATAATTCGGATTCTGTGCGGTCCTTGTCCGTCACTGAAAACAGGATTTCCAGTCACTGTTTTTGAGGCAGCGTTAAACAGAGTTCTACGCTGACTGACTTTAGGGAACCCCATGATTATTTCGTGTTTAATAAATAAGAGAAAAATGGCTTGTATGTGATGTGTAGAAATGTGACACTTCTACAAATGATGGTAGCATGTAGTAGGGCTGCACAATATATCAAAATATCGCGATATGCATATCGCAAGGACTTGCGATAATAATGATTTGAATACTTCAAAAAGTTACAAAAAGTCAAAGTTTTAGGGTGATGCTCTTTCCCCAAAGAACATGAAACGTATGTTGGTTATGTTTTCAATCTATATATATATATATATAACTCACGTTGCTTTTATGCGCTTATAGCATTATCGTAGTGCATATTGCATTATTTAACAAGTTATCACAAATCACATTTTTCTTCAGTATCGTGCAGCCCTAGCATGTAGTTCAAGTGTAAATGAATCTTCTGTTGGAGTGGCTGACTTTTGGATGTGACAATATGACAGCTTAGCGCTGCACTTTATTAGCATAATGAGTGTGGGGCTTAGTTTGAATCTAATCTCTGTGTGGTCTGATATGCTGCATGCTGGCAGTAGTTTAGTATTCCACAGACTGTCTGCTTTTGCTTTATGCTGTGCTGCTCCGGCAGAGCACTGACATTTTCTCATGGCCTTCTCTCAGCCAGCAGAATCCTCACCAGCTTTATCTTCTCCTCTTCTATAAATATAATGTGGATGTAGAAATAGGAGGAATTGCAACATTGTTGTTGGTAAAGAAACAGGACATTCGAAGATCAGATAAACATCGCCTGGTCCTGTTCGAGTGAGCCTGTCCTCACTGTAGGGCTGGGCGATAGTGCCCAAAAAAAAAATCTCAATTTTTTCAAATTTATGAATGATTCACAATTACAGTTTCATTTTTTGTTTTTACATAATGCAGTTATTTTTAAAAATTGCATAGTCAACTTGGGGTATTTTTCTCAAATCCGAATTCCTTCCCCGTTTATGGAGTTACATCAAATCAATATGGCTGCACACAGCATCAGAAATAAACAAAATAAAACTTCTTACCTGTAAAGGAGTTATACTCTATATACAAGTATTAGCTTTGGATTAATCAACATACAGACATCTCCATTTTTTAAATCTGTAACACTGACTACACAGTTCACTGTTTGAGAAAGAAAATACACATCACTCGTCTGAGTTAGCTGCCTAGCTTGTTGCTAAAAAAAAAAATACAAACATGGGAGTGTCAGTTTTCCCACTTTGTCTGTTGAACGTGCCGAGGTCCAAAACGACCTAATTCCGACTAGTAAATTACCACTTAGATTTAATGCGGCATTGTATGTTACATAAACTTGTTCATCTGATTTTTCAAACCTGCACCAGTTCATATCTCTGAAGTGATATTTGAACCTTTCTTTGCTACGAGCTCAGTCCTCTGCGAAGTGCTGCCTGTTTATCTTAGCAGGTTTTTTTAATCTAAGTGTGAAGTGTTTGAAGGTAGTGCAGGCTGTAGAGGTATTTAATCAGGGTAAGAAGGCTGTGTTTTCCTTCCTATTGGTGTAAACTTTTAGAGCATTTATGGCTGTTTTAATTGACTATCTAAATATGCATATATATATATATAT
>CM040992.1:8927494-8943338 GCA_022985145.1 Pangasius djambal
ATATATATATATATATATATATATATATATATATATATATATATATATATATATATATATATATGTGTGTGTGTGTGTGTGTGTGTGTGTGTAATATATATATATATTTTACACACACACACACACACACACACACACATATATATATATATATATATATATATATATATATATATATATATATATATATATATATATATATAATTACACACATACATACATACATACATACATATATATATATATATTTTATATATAAAATATGTGCAATTCACGTTAACGGAACTAATCGTGAAAAGCGCCCAGCACTACCCCACTGTAGTCTCAGGTTCCTGTTCCTGGCTCACAGGAGTGGAACCCGATGTGGTCTTTTGCTGTTGTAGTTTGGAAATCTAAAATGTTTTTGTACTTGATAATGTAAAAGGCATAAAAGAAAAATCTATAACAAAGACTTTTGCGCAGTACTGTACACTCGAAATATATTAAATAACAAAAACAACAGTGTCTGAATACTTATTTCCCCTCACTGCATGTGAGTAGACTAATCTGATTTATTCTCACAATAATGTAGACAGATGTCAACACTTGGTATGGTGGTAAAGTGTCTGGTAACGCACACAGCTGAGGTGTCAGGGGTGGAACTGGCGTTTGGCCAATGGCAAGCCTGTCGCCACAGCAACCATTTTGACACAGTGGGCCACGCTGTTCTCAAAAGCAGGCGTACCAGCTAGGTTTTTTTTTTTTCTTTAGTAAATGCAACAATAAAAGGCTCGTAGTCATTGTGTAATGAGTTTAACCTTTGGAACGTGCGTTTGGGTGTGACGACACGTTTGGAATGCGTGTATGGGAAGTCGTGCATCACTCCCACATGCTGCTTTACTGTTAAGCGTTGATGGTATGACAAGTACTGTGCAGCTTTTATTATTTGTTAAATATTTATTAACATTCTGCTGCCCTGTTGTTCAGATATTGAATTGAGATATTGAGTCTTTTGACTTGTGTGTGTGTGTGTGTGTGTGTGTGTGTGTGTGTGTGTGTGTGTGTGTGTGATTATCAAGGGTGTCTGAAGCATCTCAGTAATTGGTAGTTTACTTCATGTCTGATTTTCTGTTCATTCCTTTGTTTTTAGGTAGTGAGAAAGCCGGGTGCGGACATCATCACATCATTTACTGGCCGTTCCTTCTACACTGCTGAGACATGTCTCAAGGATTACATACACATTCTTCAGAATGGTACACAGAGCATTTCTCGCTGTTTAAGAGTTTTGTAGTGTGGTACTTCAATCAAATCTAAATGTATACCTACCCATACTTATACAAAGTACCATAGAATAGTATACAGTTAGTGACCGTAGACCATTTATTGCTTTGCACAGTGTGTCAGCTTTGCCTCAGCTCTGTCCATCAGAGGGAAAGGGACCTGCATCCTATACGCTCAGTCTATACCAGTCTGTCCCTTCCCCCAATATAGCACGCGACTGCCGTGTTCGGGAATAATCCATCACCCAAACAATATCCGCTTAGCGGTGGTCCTGAGTTGCTTCTTTTTCCCCGATGAACTACATGGCAACAGATGGGATGCAGTTAGTAACTGTACACCTATATTGTAATTCTATCTGACAAAATGGCTAATGAATGTAGCTACAGGGCAAGTGAAAATAAACCAGCTAAAAAGTGTTTCCTAGTTTATGCTGTGCATCGTCTTAATACCCATAAAAAAACTCCAGGAAGTTTTTTTTCCTGTTGTTCAAACACCATCTGTGTCACCAGCGTAATCACTGGGGAGTGATTCTGTCAAGCCCAGAAAGATGCTATTTACTTACTGTTGGACTGTTTTTGGTCATTTCTGTTTGAAATTGAATTTCCTGAAGTTGCTCTTAAAATCTTCAGATTTTAACATCTTTCCAGAACGTATTAGTCATTTTCCTAACTTGAATTTCTCGTTGTGCTTAGATGAGTATACTATGACTCTGAGACTATGGCCAGCGAACCCCTCGAAGGTTTCCACGAGGTGAACCTGGCATCACCAACCACCCCGGACTTGCACGGCGTCAACGAGCCACACACGCCGAAGCCCAGCGCGCCACCTAGCACCCTGTACCGTACACACTCCGTGACCTCTAACCCCTGTCCTCCTAACACTCTCTATGTCGACCAGTTACCCACCCAGCCAGTTTACCCTGCTCCCAGAGACCTGGACAACGATGAGCCACACAACGGCAGGTAATAATGAGCAGCTGGCTTGTGCACACGTGCCGGCGTTATGGGTTTCTGTCTGAAAAGCGGTCCGTTACGTAATATGCTGCTTTCTTTACTGACATACAGACATTTTTCTGTAACATTTAATTTTGTGCTAGAAGTTATCACTTATGTTATAAACAGTTGTTCCTTCTCTCTTAAAGTTAATGCTTTGTGGATTATGTGGATCGTTTACTGTACAGCAAATTAGCTGTTACTATAGAAACAACAACATATTAAAATTAGTGTATTAATAAATAAAATAAACTCGTGCTTTGACTGACATAAATTCAATCAATATGTTCTGATCAGATTGGCGAATTCAACAGCACAGTTGTGTACACATGGCGATTAACTCTGATTTCTCCCACGCAATATGCAAATAAGTGGGCAGTCAGCCGGCTGTGAGCATGGCAGGAGTAGGATCATGAGAGCTTGTTCTATTGTACAGCCTGTACTTTCTTGGTCGTTTCCGACTGCCGTGTCTTAGGAGGTGACATGAACGACGACGTGCCTTGTTTGCAGCAATTGCGGAGACTCCTTTTCTCCCCTAGGATTAAAAAAAATAATAATGTGATGCCATTTCCTGTGGGTGGATCGTTTCTTAGTAATTGCAGGCTGATGTGAGCACGTTGCATTTAACACAAGCCAGAGATCTGATCACTATGCAAGCCAGACTATCTGTGGAGGTGGGAAGCCTGACACAAACACACTCCACTGTTGTGTGTTCATTTACACTTGTGCTTTTTTAATGCGGTTAAATTGCCATCTTGACTTTTCAGTCATCTAATGCACGTTTTAAAGGTGGGTCTGAAACATGAATTTCATATTTTTAATGGTGAAAATTAATAGGGTGTTCTGCAATGAATTAATTACCTTCATTTACATTCATGGGATTTGGCAGATGCCCTTATCCAGAGCGACTTACATTTTTCTCATTTGTACAGCTGAGCAGTTGAGGGTTAAGGGCCTTGCTCAAAGGTCCAGCAGTAGCAGCTTGGCAGTGTTGGGATTTGAACTCATGACCTTCTGATCAGAAGTCCAATGTCTGTTCAATATTCAACCGTCCAGTTTGGGTGATCCTGTGTCCACTGAAGCCTCAAATTCCTGTTCTTGTTTGACAGACAAAAATTAACCCTGATTTGGTCTTCTGCTGTTGTAGCCCATCCGCCTCAAGGTTCAGCATGTTGTGCGTTCTGAGATGCTTTTCTGCTGAGCACGGTTGTAAAGAGTGCTTAATTGAGCTATCGTAGCTTTCCTGTCAGCTCGAATCATTCTCCTGTGACCTCTTTCATTGACAAGGCATTTCTGCCCACACAATTTCCCTTCGCTGGGTGTTTTTTGTTTTTCACACCATTCTGTGTAAACTCTAGACACTGCTGTGTGTGAAAATCCCAGATCATCAGCAGTTTCTGAAATACTCAAACGAGCCTATTTGACACTGAGAACAATGCCCCTGAAATTACAAAGTCACTGAAATGACATTTTTACTCCATTCTGATATTTGATGTGAACCTTAGCTGAAGCTCTTGACGTGTATCTGCATGATTTTTTTAATGCACTGTGCTGCTGCCAATTTTTTCTACCGTATCAATGAAGTTGTAAAACATTTCACAGTTTTGAAAACCTGCATTATAAAATTGTCTCGATTGTAGCCAGGTAATCGTCAGTCATGCTGAGTAGTAATTTGAGGAAACCCTGTGTTCTTTTTGTTTCCATAGCTTGCCTGGGCTGGAGGGCTCTGCCTCACAGGAGGCAGGGGCAGTTGATGGGAGCGCCTCATTGGGCGAAGAGGGAGAGGACCCCTTGGGCCTGAGCACAGACAGCCTATCACGACTCAGAAGCCCTTCTGTGATGGAAGTCCGAGAAAAAGGATACGAGAGGCTGAAGGAAGAGCTCGCCAAAGCCCAGCGGGTGAGGGATTAGTTAAATCCAATTCATTATCCCTGTAACAGTAAACATCCTCACTGTAGTTTATATCCATAACCTTACACTACAGTCTGAAAAGTCTGAGTCCAGTACCGAGCACTGCTTTTATCTCAGTAAGCGTATAAAATGATATTTCGTAAAATAAAATCACACGGTAGTCACTAATATGTTAGAAGTGTTTGACTGCAAACAGTAGCAGTCAGTAAGCGTAGCTGCCACACAGCAACTCGGGATACTGTCCGTGTGGGTTTCCTCAGGGTTCTCCGGTTTCCTCCCAGCTCACAAAAACATGCCAGTAGTTGCTGGGTACGCTAAATTTCCCCTAGTTGTGAATGTGTGTGCAAACGTGTGTGCATGGTGCCCTGCGTTGTTCCCGAGATAGGCTCCGGGTCCACCGCAGCGTGCATGAATGAAACATGTGGCAGCACTGCAAGTTTGACAAAATAATTGGATATTCAGATACATTTCCCTTACATACAGTGACTTTTTTTTAAGAACATAAATGATGTAATCTGAGTAAAAGTTGAGTAATCTGAGTAACGATCAGACTTTTGGACACTGTAAGTGTCTCACATTTTGTTGCCTATGCATGAAGGCTTCCATGTAAACAAGAAGGACTCAACTGTAAAGTCAGGTTTTGGCTGTGAAATAAACGGATAAGTCATTCCGATAAGCGCAGACACTTCATCTACCCACTTTCTGTTAAAACTAGACAGTGTTTAGCTTTCACCCAATTCAGCTCACGGTACTGGCTCCGTAACAGTTTTCTTGCTATGTTTGTTTTCCTGGAGACTCAAATTGCTGTTAGAAAGTTGTAGGATGATGCAGAAATTTTTTTTTTTTTTTGCACCAGCAGCTGGAACAAAAAGTGTCACTGAAGAGCAGTGTGGCATTGTCCAAAGTGATTTATAATTTATAACAACATTATAAGTCGTAACAACAATTTGTCAGTGCTGTAGTTCCATCTTTTCATGTCCTTTCTTTTTTTTAGGTTTGACACGCTTTAAGTATGGTTTAAAAACAGACGCACACGGCGTTTTATTGACTATGGATTTAACAGTGAAATCACAAAATGACTCTAATGTAGCCTGATTGTTATTGAATTATTTCAAGCTTAATTTTACATTTATCTTTAATTGGGTGCATTAATGTTAGAGAGTAAACGCATCTTTGCTATGTGCGTGCATGTTAACGTCAGCATACATTCGTGTCCGTTTAGTGCCGTGCAGAGAAAAACGTTTCCCCCGTTTGTCAGCGCAAGCTCTAGCGCTAATGAGCAAATAGGAATTGTGTGTGATAAAGACTCCGACTCGAAGAGCTGGTCAGTAAAGACAGAACGTTGGCCCGCAGCCGCCATGTTTGCCAGCCCTGCTCTGTTAATCCAGACTGACAGTGTAAACACTGTGCAAAAATGACATCTTAGCACATGAATATATCTTTAATAAGATCCGATTGCTCTAGTATTTCTTATGAAAAGATTACGAAGAACAAATATACGATTTATTAAACCTATTTCTATCCATTTTTCCTCATTTCAAGCTTGAAATAATCTTATTCTATTAGCAGATAATTTTGCTAAATTTTAGTGTGTACTTCTAGAAAGACGCTGAATGATCTACCAGTAGGAAAAAAAAATTGAAAGCATGTCTAGAAACAGGTTAAATCATCTTCTTTGATTTATTGTAATCTTATATTAGGAAATATTAGATACATTTGATTACATTCGAGATATCTTCATTTGCTAAAATGTTTTTTTTTTTTTTTGTTTTTTTTTGCAGTGGATATATGGTAACTGCTGGTACTTAGAGATGGTGCTGTGTGTGTTTCCATGCTTTGATGATGGATTTGTGTATATAATGTAGTCTCTTTCTTGATTATAATGCCGCACATATCAGACTATTAAAAAAAAGACAGCTGCAGAAACGAACAGAAAAGGAAAACGTCAGCGCGTGTGACGCAGAAATCGAGAGGTCTGGAAGACTCCAGTTTGGTGTAAAAGTCTGAGGCCAATACCACGTGGACTGTTTTTATTTAGGCTAGTGATTCAGCACTCTACATATAGGAAATACATGACAGTTTGCATTCACGCTGTGCAATGCCCAATTCCTCTACCTATATTGGATTTTTTTTTTTTGCATCTATATTTACCATTTTCCATTTCCTTATTATTACATATGGTGGTGTAATCGTGTCAGCCGGTTATATCATCTTTCTGTCCTTTATTTTTCTGTAATCAGTGTCGTTTTGATCTCCCTTATTTTTATCCTTATCCTTTACGCTCCGTATGTGGCATCAACATGCCGTGACATGTTTTTTGCTTCTTTTCTTTTGCTTGGACTGCTGGCTGCTACACGATGCACAGCACTGTTTACTCACAGTAAGCCCCTAATCCCCAAAGATTATGAGAGGATCCACTGTGGATGTAGGGCAGGTGTTAACATATAGAAAGGAGAAGAAGGAGATTTAAACCATGTCAGCCTTCAGCATGATGGAGAATGTGATATCTCTGGTGAACATCTCTGGAAGCAGTACTGAGGAGAGACAGATGATATAGTGAGAGTAGTCTTATGTGTTTCGCTGAGACTTGGCTGCAGGAACACAGTCCCAATGTAAACCCTAACACTGATGGCTTTGTGTTATTCTGTATGGAGAGAAAATATTAAGTGTGCTAGGAGGAGATCGGTGTCACGCAAACATTCATCAGTCTACTCAGCTTGATATGAAAAAGAATAGGTCTTATAAGCTTTAGGGTAAAGCTTGAAGGAATGTTTCTGTAACTCCGACTGCAACAGGAGGAGACATCATTATAATCGTTTACACCTCACCTCTAAATATAGAAGCAGTCAGAAATTCACTCGCATCCACTCTGAAAAACAGCCTGACAAACTCCTTGGTACTTTCATGGCTACAATCGAGGCCAAAAGTTTAGATACACCTAGGCTAAAGATATTCAGTCTCAGTTTTCCCACAACTCCACACATTTCACGTTACTATCAGAGGTCTCATGTGCACATCAGAGGTCATTTGTGGCGATTGATTAGACACAGATTTATTTCAGATTTAATTCTATATCAGAATTCCAGTGGGTTTATGTGGGAAAATATAAGCAGCTACAAGTCAAGTCCACAAGTCCGGTTCCTTCTCAGGAGCAATTTCCAAACAAATAGGTACCATAAGCATCTGTACAAACAACTGTACGCAAATGTAAAAATCTTGAGACCACACAGACGTTTAGGAAGAAGGCATAAATTAACTGCCAAGGATGAACGAACTTTGGTCCGAAAGGTTCAACTGAACCCCAAGACAACAGCAAAGGAACTGGTGAAGGAGTTGAAGGCATCAGGTACCAAAGTATGCACATCCACCATTAAGAGAATCCTACATCACCATGGCCTGAAAGCACAGAATAAAGCACAAGACTTGCTCTGTGACAATGTGAAGCTTAGTGTTCCACGGTTCTGCCAACACCTGACAGAACGGATTATAGCCTAGTTCTGCTAACCCAATATACCAATCTGATTTTGTTCACTGGAAACCTGTGATTATGAAGACAGTGAGGAAATTGTCACAGGAAGCGAGAATTTAATGAGACTTTAGCGATGCTCTGGATGAGGCATATGCATGTGCTTGGGCAGAAAGGAGAGAAAAGATTCCTATTGAAGAATGGTGCAAAATTAAGGTGGTATAAGAAAAGATAAACAGTTTCAAGAATATGGTTGAGGGGGTAACTGAGGAGGAATTGGAAATGGCCACTAAGCTGAATCTGACTGTGTTCATACCCGTCAACTGGTGAATACGTAATGTCTCTCTCAGCCACTCACTACACAACACTACAGCGTTTGTTCTGTCTCCTTGTACAGTCGTCATCAGAATTCCTGGTTCTTACATTTATCTTCACTAGCAATTACAGACTGCTATGAATAGCAGCGTCATTACACAGAGAGCTGAAGGTGTGCATCAGACTGGGACCCATGGGACACAACTAAAAAGTCTGAGCCAGCTTTCACTCTCATGTGGGTGGGAGCGGGCAGGATTGCTCAAAATTCCTTCAAGAGTGAGTGATAGTGAGATTAAATAAACAGTCTCACAGGACCGGACAGCATCAGTGACGTGCTACATTGTCTGTTTAGTCTCACCTCAGATGCTCCACTAACAGGCTGATGTACACTATATGACCAAAAGTATGTGGACACCCCTCCTAATTATTGAGTTCGGTGTTTCAGCCACACCCATTTGTTGCATAACATCAAGCACATAGCCATAGCCATGCAAGTTCCATAGACAAACAATGGCACTAGAATGAGCTGCACTGAAGAGCTCAGTGACTTTAAACGTGGCACTGTCATAGAACGCCGCTTTTGCTACAAGTCAGTTCATGAATTTTGTGCCCTGCCAGATCTGCCCCAGTAAAATGTAAGTGCTATTATTGTGAAATGGAAGCATCTAGGAGTAACAACAGCTCAACCATGAAGAGGCAGACCACGCAAGCTCACAGATTGGGGTCGGTGAGTGTGTAGCGTGTAAAATTCACCTATCGTCTGTTGCACTGTAGAGTTCCAAACTGCCTCCGGAACTCCATATTAATGCCCATGGTTTTGGAATGGGATGTCCAACCAGCTCCTATAGGTGTGATGATCAGGTTGGCCATATTGGCTATCTTGTACACTCTTCTGGCCACAACCTTCAGGATCATGAAGACTGCAATCCGATTGACTCTCTGTACTTCCGTGCACCAGTTTTCAGAAGGAAAATGAACATCACGAAACGGTGAGCTTTTTTGGAACAAGATATAGTAATTGGATTGGAAGAAGTCCCATCTTTGAAAGCTCTCACATGTTTGCCAACAGGCTATGGGAGAATCTACCATAGATGGATGGATGTGAAGATGATGAAATAAAAAAAACTGGTGTCCAAACTGATGACCGTCATGGTATATCGGTCAGTTTGAGATGTTGATTCTGTAGTAAGATGATCCAACTACGGTGTAGCAGGAGTGCTTTAGGAGGTCATTTCTGCTCACTGCTGTCAGATGTGTGTAACTTGTATCTGAATTGTCTATAAAGGTTCTACACCTGTTTAGCACTTTATTCCTCTTTGGTATATAACTTCTGTGCATTTGTATTGCTTTTCTTTCATGTATTCTTTTTGGTTTGTGTGGCTGGTGTAACAAAGCTATCTGTCTGATGCTGGTGCAGTGTTTTAGACAGTTGATTAAAAGCCATTTTGCCATTGGCCTTTCAGTGCGTCCATCCATGTGTCTCACGCTCAGATTCTAGTTAGCGCGATATCTCAAGATTGAGTTGTTAGATTCTGAAATTGATTCAAACTGGGTCAGGGTAACAGCAAGGGCAAATATCTGAAATAGTTTTTCTTCAATAGCTTCCTTCCTGTTTGAAGGATATTTTAAGGGTAGCCCTGGCATACAGATGAGTAACAAAAAGTACTAGACTTGTTGCTGGCGGAGGCGTCCCCATCAACTCCATTGGCACTGAGTTTGACTTGTTTTAACCCAACCTTACCAAGGGAGCCAATAATTCTGGAGCTGACTGCCTGTGTGAGTGTTGTCTAGCTGTATGAGTGGTCACTGTATGTTGTGAGCACTGAATTAGTGTCACTGGAGTGTCTGTGTTACTAAAATGAACTCACTGCTCTATATCAGTAACATTCTTATCTCATTAATGAACCTGATCTTACTTCATTTCATGTATTTTGTCTACATTCATCTGCTCTACTCTGAGAAAGTGAAACTGGAGAAAGTGAAGTTGTTTATCAAGTGGACACTGTGACTGAGAAACTAAATACACTTTGGTCTATGAGTGTGTTCAGATGACACTCATTTGTGATACAGCCATGACTTTTTTTTTTTTTTTTCTTTTCCTGGCCACTGAAAAGAAAAGTAAAATCCACATTTCCCTACCCGCTTTTTGTTCATTCATTTATTATTTTTCCCATTTTCTTTTTGTCTTCATTTCATTGTTTGTTGCCTTAAGGAGCTTAAGTTAAAAGACGAGGAGTGTGAGAGACTTTCTAAAGTCAGGGACCAGCTGGGGCAGGAGCTGGAGGAACTCACTGCTAGCCTGTTTGAGGTTTGTTGTCATTTGTTTGGTTTCTTCTCCTTCCTGAACAAAAAAAAAAAAAACACAGAGGTGTGTTTTTACCATGTTAGTGGGTATTTTTTGCCAAGATACAGAGCTTCTCAGCAGCTGCATAGCACATCTACAGCTTATTACAGGCTTTGTAGGCATGGATGACTTTGTTTAATTCATGTCCAGCATGCAAGAAAATGAATCAATAAAAAAAAAAAAAATGAAGTTACACTACAATATCTATGTAATTAAAGCTGCGTTGGACATTATAATGAAGAAACAGCTACCAGATATGGCGAAAGAAATTAAAGTTCAAAGAAATATCTTGATGATAAAAATAGTTTTGTTTGGGAAAAAAAGATTGACTTGTGAGAATCATGAATGTGCCGCTGAGCTGCTTGAGTAGCTGTTTGTCTTTCTATATTCATGTATTCCTTTGTCCTGGTTTTTGGCTTCATGTACCCTCCTACTACACTTCTATTTCTGTTTCACATCACTTGCTTCCTACCTCTCCTGTGTCTCCACTGTCATTCGTAGAGATGTTGGCTAACTCGCTTCTCTTTTGAGTGTTCGTATGTGTGTGAGGCAAGCTTGACTGGCTTGGGTTGGCTCTCGGTGTGGGGAATCATGGAAAATGATGGCAATGTGGGACACGAGGGAAGCTGATCCAACTCTGACGTGAATGCTGTCTCAACAGGAAGCTCATAAGATGGTGCGAGAAGCGAACGTGAAGCAGGCCACAGCGGAGAAGCAGCTGAAGGAGGCCCTCGGGAAGGTGCGAAACAGTGGTTACGCTGGGGGTGGTGTTTGGTCTGTGGGTTGGAGTTTTGGAATAAAATGTTAGCTTGAGTGCATAGAAACTTTTTTTCATGGCGTCAGAGAAGTTGTTGTGTCAGATACTTCAGGATTATGAGAGGCGCTTCTATGAATAGATTGCTCAGTGCAATTCTTTTCACAAAATTGCATCTGGAAAAATAGACTGTCTGAGGAACATAATTAAGATTTAATTAATTAAATAAGATTTGCAGCTAATACATTTGAATACTTCTTAAATATTGTAGGCTATTGTAGACTATTTTAAATCTAGTTGACCTTCATGATGCTCATGTTATTAAAAACATGACTAAACGTGATAAACCGTTGGATTCATGACAAAATAAACTTTATTTTCTACTAAACTAATTGAACGTCAGTACAGATGGTAATAATAAGATAAAAGATGGCACTTGTTCGTAATTTATCCCTCCTCCCTCCTTTCCTCTGCTTTTCTCCACCTCTCTACAGATTGATGTTCTCCAGGCCGAGGTGGCTGCGCTGAAAACTCTCGTTCTGTCCACGTCTCCTACGTCACCATGTAAAGAGCTGCCATCGGGCTCCAAGGTGCCATTTAAGAAAGGCCACGTGCGCAACAAGAGCACCAGTAGCGCTATGCTGGGCAGCCAGCAGGAGCTCAGCGTTCCCCAGCCCATCATACGTGACTGCAAGGAGGCAAGAAACCTCTTCAGTTTCTATACTGCACATTCATCATACATTATATGGCCAAAGGTTTGTGGACACCTGCCCATCGCAGCCATATGTGCTTACTGAACATCCCGTTCCAGATTTAGTTCTCCTTTGCTGTTATAATAACCTCCATTCTTTTGGGAAGGCGTTTCTAGATTTTGGAGCGTGGCTGTGGGGATTTGTGGTCATTCAGCTACAAGAGCATTAGTGAGATCAGGTACTGATGTTGGGTGAGGAGACCTGGGGTGCATTTGATGTTACAGTTCATTACAGAGGTGTTCAGTGGGGTTGAGGTCAGGGCTCTGTGCAGGACACTCGAGTTCTTCAGCTCCAAACTTTGCAAGCCATGTCTTCATGGAGCTCGCTTTGTGCACATGGGATTGTCATGCTGGATCAGGTTTGGGCCTCTTAGTTCCAGTGAAGGGAAATTGTAAATCTACAGCATACAGAGACATTCTGTACAATTGTGTGCTTCCATCTTTGTGGACAGTTTGGGGAAGCACATATGGGTGTGATGGTCAGGTGACTACAAACTTTTGGTCATATAGTGTATATATCTTGTGTCATATCAAGTGACACACAAGAGTCATTTGGCCAAAATGTTCAGAGGCGCAGAGACAAATCACTAGCTCACGAGCTCTGGAAATGCAGATATTTGGAGTTACCCAGCAGACCGATTGGTTCAGTAGACTGCTGAGGCATTAGTCACCAGCGAATTTTCTTCTCTCATCCAGCAAATACTGAAAGAAAGAAAAAATCTTGACGTAATCAGGCTGCACACATTGACATGCCTATTTTCTTAAATAAAAACTATTACATCTGTGGATTTGCTCTTTGGTATATTTCATCACAAGACTTTTCTGATGCTCCTGCAGTGCTTTTTCAATCAACTTAAGCTACAAGCTGATGAGTGCAGATTAGCCTGTGCATGTTAAGTTGCAGTTATACCTCAGTGAATTTTATTTATTTATTTTTTTAAGTCTGAATAAAGGTATATTTGAGGAGAAAAAATATGCTTTGTATTTTCTTTGTTATAGTCCTCTGCCTCATTAATTGTTAACTGTTTGTTAATGTTATCAATAATAGATTGAGAAATTGCCTTAAACCCTAAACTATATATCACGCGTTGTAATTTTGCACAGTACACATCTGGTTGACGGTAGAGTTTTTTTTTTTTTTTTTTTTTTAAACTGTTACTACTTGCGTGGATGACGGATGATCTTTTCAGAATCAAGAATAGAATAGAATAGAAACTTTTTTGAAGAGGAGATGGAATACTGCGAACCATTTGTTTCCCTTAGTCTCTCTTTATTATTACACTTCAGTAGCTCGCCATATGTTATTACACTACATTAACTGTTACTTTTTAGCCTGGACAGTTAGGTTTCTGGGCAAAAAAAACATGAATCTGGAGAGTACAGGAAAGTTTTCGCTTGCCCGGTGGCCTAGCTAATGAACTTCTCATTTGTCCACCCACATGTGTGTTTCAATGTTTAGATTTGCATTGCTAGAAGAGTAAATCATGTGATCTTAACTTCTGATGTAGACTTTCTAAGATTATTTCTTGGAATGAAGGCACGAATAAAAATTCAAATAGTACTCAAATAGTGAAAATTGTTCCGAGATCCCTCATCTATATGAAAAATATATATATATATATATATATTAGTAGTGGTAGTAGTGTAGTGTTATAATATTATTTTTATATAATATTAATTGTGTGTGTGCTTGCACGTGTAGGTGGATTCCATTCTGTTCAGTGAGTTTAAGGCATGGAAGGAGGAACCCACTTTGGAGAGGAGTTGCTCTTTCTTGGACCGAATCTACAGAGAGGACATCTACCCATGTCTCACGTTCTGCAAGAGTGAGGTGTGTGCGCTCCCACCTTAAACGATAAAGCTCCTTTGTCATCCTGTTGGTATTAATGTCATGATTTTCATTCTTATGGAATGTGCTGCTTATGTATTAAGGCCAAATATAAACTATTAGATTAATTACTAATAAATTACTGCTTTTCTGTTTTACCATCATTTCTTGTATACAGAGCAGCTCTTAATACGAACACTAAGAGTAGTGTTCTAATGGTATGTTAATATGTACCATGATAAATGTATAAGTACATATTTGTGCCTGCTACAGTGTGAATTGCGCACCTTTTTGCACATTAAGGAAAACATTAACTAGAAACCTGAACCTCCGTGAGTAAATGTGACATGATGTTTTGTTGGAACCTGGTGGGTGTAGTAACCTCAGTACCATCACCTGTGCCATCAGATTTGCATGAGTTATACCCTAGGACGGAAGGGAGAATTCGTTTTACATATGAGCTTATGTCTTCCTGACAGCTTACATAACAATAAGTGTGTGTGTGTATATATTTATGTGTATATGTGTGTGTGTGTATATGTATGTATGTATGTATGTATGTGTATGTGTGTGTATATATATATATATATATATATATATATATATATATATATATATATATATATATATATATATATATATATATATATATATAAGGGGCTTCATTTACTGTTGATATCAAACATCGGAATTGAGGAAAAAATGTGATTTGTCTGGTTTGAATATTTCACAAACTGCTGATCTCCTAGGATATTTAAACTCATCATTCTCTAGTCTCTAGAGTGTACAAACCTTGTGAGTGAGAGAGCTTCAAGCTAGCAGGAAGGCCATAGTAACCCAATTAAACACTCTTTACAACCATGGGAACAGAAAAGTATCTCAGAACACGTCAAACGTTGAGGTGGGTTGGTTACAAGAGGAGAAGACCACATCAGGTTCCACTACTGTCAGCCAAGTACGGTAGTGTGAGGCTACAGTGGGCACAGACTCAACTGGGTAGTTGAATCTGGAAGAACATCGCCTGGTCTTTTTCCAGTCTGGTCAGTTTCAGTGAGTCTGTGCCCACTGCAGCCTCAGATATTTCTATAATTCTGTATAGGAAGAGAAAAATTAAGATGGCGTATAGAAAATCAATTTATGTAAAATGATATGCTCCAAGAAATTGACAAATGAGAATAATGAAAATTGCACTTTTTTTTTTTAAGCTGGGCTCAGCGATCCTGGAGGCTGTGGAGAGAAACACACTGAGTGTGGAGCCAGTGGGATTCCAGCCACTGCCAGTAGTCAAAGCCTCAGCCGTGGAGTGTGGAGGGCCCAAGTGAGTACTGCCAATCACATGCTTCCTACCCAACAACAGCAGGCATGTTGTGAAGAGGGCTGATGATTGGCCTTTTTAATAAACAAATAAATGACTAAAATGAAGGAATAAATACATACATTAATTACCTAATTAAAAGTAAGTAAAATAAGTAAATTTAGTACCTAAAGTATGTAAGAAAAGTAAGTAAGTAAAGTAAGTAGGTAAGTTAGACAGGTGAATAAGTGAGTAAGTGAAGTAAAGAAGTTAAGCTAGTTAGAAAGTTAAGGAGAAAAATGAAGTAGGCACAGCAGGTAAGTAAAGTATGTAAAGTAAGTTAGAAGTTAAGTAGATAAATAAAGTATGTAAAGTACGTGAAGTAAGGAAGTAGATTAGAAAAATTTATATATGTGTGTATATATATATGTATACACTATATTGCCAAAAGTATTGGGACCCACCCCCAAATCATTGAATTCAGGTGTTCCAATCACTTCCATTCGTGACATTTCCTCACTACTAAATATTCCACGGTCAGCTGTTAATGGTATTATAACAGAGTGGAAGCAATTGGGAACAACAGCAACTCAGCCATGAAGTGATAGGCCACGTAAAATCACAGAGCGGGGTCAGTGCATGCTGAGGCACACAGTGCGCAGAAGTCGCCAACTTTCTGCAGAGTCAATAGCTACAGACCTCCAAACTTCGTGTGGCCTTCAGATTAGCTCAAGTACAGTACGCAGAGAGCTTCATGGAATGGGTTTCCATGGCCGAGCAGCTGCATCCAAGCCACACATCACCAAGTGCAATGCAAAGCGTCGGATGCAGTGGTGTAAAGCACGCCGCCACTGGACTCTAGAGCAGTGGAGACGCGTTCTCTGGAGTGATGAATCACGCTTCTCTGTCTGGCAATCTGATGGACGAGT
>CM040992.1:8964545-9051146 GCA_022985145.1 Pangasius djambal
AATCCAAAATTTGAGTATTTTTCTATGTTATGTTCATGTTTATGTTCATAAACTTTTTATTTACTAAAATATGTTTTCATAGTTTGTGTTGTCCCTTATTATCAATGCAAAATGGTCACTAACTAAAGAGGATTTATGCTGATATTGCCCAAAAACCCTATTTTGTTCAGGCGTTTCCAAACTTTTGGAGGGCAGTGTATATATATATACAGTCAGGTCTGGAAGTATTTGGATAATGACAGAGTTTTTGTGATTTTGCCTTTATACACCACCACAATGGATTTGAAATAAAACAATGTAGACTTTCAGCTTTATTTTAAGAGGTTCCACAAACATATGGCATATTACCATTGAGGAATTACAGCGATTTTCATCAAAGTACATTTTCAGGGGCTCAAAGGTATTTGTACAAAGTGACATAATTGTAAATATAACCATAATTTTAATACCTGGATGAAAATCCTTTGCAGTCAATGACTCCTTGAAGTCTGGAGCCCATGTTCTCAAAACTCAAATTCTGAGTTTCCTCCCTGGAGATGCTTTGCCAGGCCTTCACTGCAGCCACCTTCAGTTGCTGCTTGTTTGTGGGTCTTTCTGCCTTCAGTCTTGTCTTCAGTAAGTGAAAAGAATGCTCTACTGGGTTGAGATCAGGTGACTGACTTGGCCATTGAAGAACATTCCATTTCTTTGCCTTCAAAAAGTCTTGAGTTGCTTTCGCAGCATGTTTAGGGTCATTATCCACCTGCACTGTGAAGCGGCGTCCTATCATTTTTGCAGCATTTGGCTGAATATGAACAGAGAGTATAGCCCCATACACCTCAGAATTCATCTTGCTACTTCTGTCAGCAGTCACATCATCAATAAACACCAGTGAGCCCGTTCCATTGGCAGCCATACATGCCCATGCCATAACACTGCCTCCACCATGTTTGACACATGATGTGGTATACTTTGAATCATGAGCTTTCTTTCACCATACTTTTCTCTTCCCATCATTCTGGTACAAGTTAATCTTGGTTTCATCATTCCAAAGAATCTTATTCCAGAACATGGGAGGCTTTTTTTTTTTTTTTTTTTAGCTTTTTAAGGTTTTCTGGCAAAGTCTAATCTGGCTTTCCTGTTCTTGAATGTTACCAGTGGTTTGCACCATAGGCATGATGTTACACAGAACCTGAACAAAAGTAGTTTTCGCAAGGCTATATACTGTCTAAGTGTTTCATGGGAGCCTCTGTAGATTGTATGAGGTTCTTCCTCAAGGATGAGCAGGAAGATGATAAGTTATGTTGAATGTGAAGGTCTGTACACATGTGTTTTCTGATTTGCAGGGCAGGATGTCAGTGGCGTATTGGACAGTGCAGCAGTCGACACCAGCATTCTAGAGCAATATCTGAGCAATGATATTGACCCCACTTTGTGAGTACTAAGTAAATTTTTTTATGTACACTGATTCCTTACAAAATGACTGAGGTTTAACAAAAGTCATAACTACTTCATTAATACTACTTAAACATCAGGAAAACAACTTAAATAAATTTGTTAACACACTCAGATTATGTTAATGATTGGTTGAATATTCAGTATTAAGACTATGGCTTTTCTGATCACTGAGTATGTTTAATGTCAAGGTCATGTTCCTGTTATGTAACTCAGATTATGGATGCAGCCAACCTGGTCTTTGTGGATAAGATTGAATTTCCCTGTTTATTACGTGATAGGATACGTGATAGGATTACGTGGAGTAGGGGTCAATACAAGGAACAAAACAAGAAACACCACCCAGTCTTTAGATAAGTGGCTTGATGTAGTGTATAAGTATTGTTGACATTTTTCATTGTATCTTTTAAACATTTATTTTTACAGTATGTTACCCGAATCACCTCCAGATTCAGGTTCAGAACCTTGTTCTCCTCCACAAATTCCAGGTAACAACCAGAAGCAATATATACATATATTCATACATACATACATGATCAGTCAAAAACTTTTGATCTTTGCACTTTGAATGAAACTGCGAAATCATAGAAATCGGTGCACGTTCATTAAAAAACATGCTAATATATTTCAAAGAAAAATACAGGATTCCTTTGGACTTTATCCTTCCTCATTTTCTTGCACAACACTGAGACATGCTTTGTCATGCTGCCTTTCCCCTTTTTCCTCCAGATGTCCACTTTGGTTCTGACTTATCCACTGAGCAGCTGGGTCCTGGCCTGCATGCCCCAGCAGGACAGACTGCGGATCCTTTCTGTCATCTTAAAGCTCCACCATCCTCTCAGTATGATTTGGGAAACTCCATGACACATATAAAGACCAAATCACCTGCTACAGCTCAGATTGTGTGTGATTCATCCTTACACTATCCATACAGCAGCCCAGCTGAGAGCTGCATTCAGACCACCGTGCCACCAGTACAGCATGCTCCTATCGATGCAATCAGAGGCTACACAGAAGCCGCCACTTCCAGCACATCTCCATGCCTCTTACCTCATGGCGTATGTGTGGACCCGTACATGGCATCCAAACCAGGCCTGAATGCAGGGTGAGGAATGTTTCCATGTAGCTTGTGTTTCTTTAACACAATATTTAGTATGTTTGTGAATTTCTGAAAAGTGGAATTGTTTTCTGATTCTATCAACTGCTAGTATGAAAATACCCAAGCAGTGTGCAAAAAAAATCACTCCCTATGTCAAAAGAACTATAGTTTCAGAAAATAGAAAATATATCAATTTTGATTTTGATATATTGCACAAGTTTAAAGTTCATACCAATTTATTTAAAACAGATGGATTGAAACCAGTAGTGGCTGATCCATAGGGGCAGGTGGAGCTAAATGTTAATCTTCATAAAGTCTTCACAACTCCATACATTATATATTCCGTTGGATCACCTCTTTTGAGTAACCAACAATTTAAAACAATGTTTGCAATTTGACAGATACAGTATAAGTAGATAGTCCATTGATTTTCTCTCCTTTCTAGATGTTGCACAATCATGGGGCAGCATGTTGTGTATGTATGTATGTAACCTTTAATTAACCAGGATACAAAACTCATTGAGATAAAATCTCTTTTACAAGAGTGACCTGACTTGACCTGGCAGCAAAAAACGCAACAAGAATTAAAGACACAACAACATGTAACACATTAAGAACCCCCCCCCCCCCTCTCCCCCAAATTAGTGAAAATAAATAAATAAATAAAACAGAAGTAGAAATTTACATAATAATATACAATCAAATACTGCAAAAACAACTTCCAATATGGCTATACTCGAAAGTTATTTACAAGTGCCATAAATTCATCCAGTGAAGGAAGTACAGTAAGTTGTTCTACATCTATTCCCAGGGAACATATAGTTTGTAACAAGTTCAAATTTAGGCAAAATATCAGTAAGGTTTGATGACTGAACTTTTGTATTTGGAAAAAGCATTAATTTAGTTTTATCTGCATAAACCAATTTAAGTTTATGTAAATGTAACTGGACTAGATCAAAAGCAGACTGTAAATTTTGTAATGCCTTTGAGGCAGGAGATGCAGAACAGTAAATAATTGTATCATCAGTATAAAGATGATACTGAACATTAGGTATGTTATCATATATATCATATATAGAGAGAATAAAACTGCACCTAAAACTGACCCTTGAGGAACTCCCTTGACACCTGGTAACACAGAAGAATTTAAGCCCTCTATCTGTACACACTGGGTTCTGTTGGAAAGATAATTAGCAAACCAACCAACAGCTTGACTGGATAACCAAAAAATATGAAGCCTTTTTAACAAAATACAATGGTCAACTATATCAAAAACCTTAGAAAGATCAAGGAAAGGACTGAACAAGTCTTTTTACTGTCTATGGCTTCAATAATATCACTGGTCACTTTAATTGCAGAAGTGATAGTACTATGTTGTTTTCTAAAACCAGACTGAAAAGACACAATTTCTTTCCAAAGATTGCATCAATTGTCCATTTATGTTTTTCTAAAGGTTTAGATAAATCCTATAGTTTTGAAATAGGCCTATAGTTATTCATAATTGAAGAATCCCCACCTTTAAAGAGAGGGAGAACATAGGCAGATTTTCAGACTTTGGGAATAGCATTTTTAGTAAGAGTAAGGATAAAAAGATAAGCCAAAGGTTCAGCAATAAATTCAGCAGCAAGTTTTAGATAGTAAGGCTGAAGGTTATCCCAGCCTGCAGACTTTATGGTCAAGTTGACTCAAGGCTGTTTTGACTTCAGACACAGTAAATGGGACAAATGAAGGAGTAATAAAATCAGATACCACGTCTTCAGGTTCTTCCACAAACAGAGGACTGGGAGTCAAAGAGAGTACTTGCAGAAGTAAAATGCTCATTTAAACTGTCTAAAATAACAGACTTCTCAGTCAAGATATGATTTTATTTAGTAATAAATTTCGGAATTTCTGTTCCATTTTCAACAGAGGACAATGACTTAATGACTTACCAAAACTTAGCTGGATTATTTAAGTTTCTCGATATTTCAGAAAGAAAAAAAATCTGATTTAGCTTTTTTAATTTCAGACGTGCAATGGTTTCACAGCTTCCTAAATAAAATGTTCACTGCCCCATTTAGCTCCAAAGAGGTTTTATTGCACCAAGTGGTCAAAAATGGCAGTAACAGACACCCATTGGGGCAGGAATCATGCTGCCCCGTGCTTGGGGGGAGGAGCATCATACAGGATGGTTAATGACAGAGGTGCAAAGATTGTGCCAAATTGGCCTAGTTAAAAATACTTCACAGCCACCAAGATCTTGTTTTATAGGAAATAAATGGAATTTAATCTAATAGGTTTCTGCAAACATAGGCAAAGTGTTAGTACAAACAGTGTCTGTGAGTATAGAACCATTTCTGTTGTAAGATATGTTACAAAGATTGAGAGAGGGAAAAAGGGATTATGGTGTGGATAATGTCTGTAAATCAGAACCATCATGGTGTGTGCATCATGGTGACCTTGTTTCCCAGGCAAAGGCTGAGAAAAAGAAGAAAAATGTGTCTTCCTTTTCCAATGTGTGGTTTTTGAGATGTAGTAGGGATGAAAATTTTGCTAAAACATGGTAACACCTGGCAAGAGCTTATGATATTAGCTCTTCTTTGTGCACCTCAATGGGTAACACACCTGCTGTATCGTACACAGTTGTGCACCTCAAATCTATGAGCTGGTAAACCGTATGCCGTGTTATTAATGTCGTTCTACCCCACCAAAATCTATGGTCAGGAGCTGAAACCGCACGTATGAATTTCATAAAGGATTACTTACGTGACATCTTCATTATTTCCATTTCTTTTGACAGGCAAATGTTACCTGAAAAGAATAAAAGAAAGCGCTCAAACTCTTTCGATGTAAACACAGATGCCAGCCAATGGAGAGACCCAATTTGGACCAAGCCTTCATTTTGTGGGTGTTAAATGTATTAAATGACAAACAACATCATCACTATCAGCTATCACACTACTATCGTAATAAGAACAAAGGTTGAAGCTTAAGTTGAAGTTTGAATATTTCTCTGTGTCATGTTCTGTTCATAGGTCCTGAGAGTGGCACATGTGAAATGCCAGGCTATGATGGTGATGTCCATGCAGCAAGTCCAGCAATGACATACCAGCTACTGAAATGGGACCACTATCAACCAAACCAGTGGAGCAGCCTTTACAACAGCAGCTACCAAACTCTGTAAGCCTTTTCACGCATCTTCACAACATCTCTTACAAAGTTCATAATAATTTCATTAAGTTAAAAAAAAAAGGAAAACAAACACACGATCAGTGGTAGTGTTGAGAGAAGATTAATGTTTTTAATCCAAATGGATGGTGTTTCTTAATCCCTAGTCTCTGGAACACAAAGGAATTCCAGAGCCAGTTAAAAAAAAAAAAAAAAGCACATACAGTTGAGGTCAAAGGTTTACAAACACCTACGCTAAAGACATTCAACATCAATTTTTCACAACTCTCCACATTTCACGTTACCATACACTTCCTGTGTTAAGGGCAAAAATTCCTAATTTTTTTTCTGTCATTCCTCCTGACAGGACTGGTGTAAGTCGGTCAGGTTTGTGGGCCTCCTTGCTCAGACATGGTTTTTTCAGTTCAGTCCACAAATTTTCTATGGGATTCAGGTCAGGGCTTTGTGATGGCCGCTCCAGTACTTTCACTTTGTTGTCTTTAAGCCATTTGTTACATCTATGTTTAGGATCACTGTACTGCTGGATGACCCAGTTGTGACCAAGTTTTAACTTTCTGAGGTCTTGAAGTGTTGCTTCAGTATTTCCAGATCAATCACCCCCACAACATGATGCTGCCACCTCCATGCTTCACAGTCAGGATGGTGTTCTTTAGCTTAAAACCCTCACACCTTTTCTTCCATACATAGCGCTGATCATTATGGATAAAGAGTTATATTTTTGTTTCATCCGACCAGAGAACATTTTTCCAAAAGGCTGGTGATCACCTGCAAACTTCAGTCTGGGTTTTTTTTAATGCTGGCCTTAGAGTAGGGACTTCTTTCATGCTTGACAAAATTTTAGGCCATGGTGATGTAGGACTCTCTTAATGGTGCTTAATGGTGGATGTGTACACTTTGGTACCTATTCATCCTATTCACTCCTTCACCAGTTCCTTTGTTGTTGTCCTGGGGTTCAGTTGAATCTTTCAGACCAAAGTTCATTCATCCCTTGGAGTTAATTTGTGACTTTTTCCTGAATGATGAAGAGTCTGTGTGGTCTTAAGATCTTCCAAACTGCCACAGTGTTTAAAGAGACAGTCAGCTTGGTTTATGTATATGTTTAACCCTACTGGAATTCTGATATAATGAATTAAAGCTGAAATAAATCTGTCTCTAATTGATTGTTTTAAAATTACCTGTCATGTCAACAAAGTACATAACTTAGTTGATGATAATTGACTTGCCAAAAGAAACATATTTTAACATGAAATGTGTGGAATTGTGAAAAACTGTGATTGAATATCTTATCTTAATATCCTAGGTGTATTTAAAGTGGCCTCAAATGTGCATCTCTTTATGTGGAATATTATTCATGTAGTTCCAAAAGCTAAGTACCTCTCCTTTTGGCACACCGTTGATACAGTTGACTGAATATGACGGTTTTTTTTGTATTGGTCGTTCAATTCACAGCCCGTCACCAGGTTATCATGTGGACACAGATAAAGGTTTCAGCTACTCGACAGCTGATGAAGCGTTTGTGTGCCAGAAGAAAAACCACTTCCAAGTTACAGTACACGTTGGGATGGCTGGAGACCCCAAATATGTGAAGACACCAGCAGGTCCTATGCCTGTAGATGGCTTCCAAGTGAAAGTCTTTGGAATCAAGGTTAATGTCTTAAACTCGTTCCTCTGTGAAAATACATTTCTGGGGTTACTTCCAAGAAATTAAACAATTTTAAAAACATGCCAGTTTAATCTGGTTCATTGAATTCACTTTCTTTTCAGCTTGAGGCTCAGAACCACCACATCACCATCGAACAGTCACAGTCAGACCGCAGCAAAAAACCTTTCCTGCCAGTCCAGTAAATGTTCATTTTAGACTTCTCTATTGACATGATTTAGGACGTCCAAGTATCACAGGCTTATGTTTTTATATGGCCATTTTATGAGTTTATACCTTTTTCAGAGTAAACATGCCTGGAAATAAAATCACCAAGATTACACTTGGAAGATTACACTTTGGTGAGACGACTGCCAATAACATGAGGAAGAAGGGCAAACCCAATCCTGACCAGAGGTGACACACACACATTTTATGTCAACATTGAAAGCAAATGTCCTGTTAGCTTTTAGTACACTTTTCGGTCTGACGTTTCAATTTCCACTGATTTTGTTATAAACCAGTGAATGGTCTATATGAATTTTACAAGTAATTTAGCCCAAGTAATGAACTGAGTGCTAGCTTGGGATTTGTGTTTATGTCGTCTGTGGTGATTGTGATATCTTTAATTGATCAGGTACTTCCTAATGGTTGTGGGACTTTATGCTACAGTCAAAGAGAAGAGTTACCTGCTGGTTGCAAATGTATCTGAGAGAATCATTGTCAGGGTAAGTTTTGCGTAAGTGCACAAATGAACTGTCAGGGCATAGCCACACTTGAACCTAAAACTGTAAACACATCTAAAACAGAAAGTAATATAATTTTATTGGTTATTGTGCAATGCTGTATTATTCCCTGTATTAAATGACACAAGATTCTGCAGGGAAGGTACAATTTTCCTTCCCAATTCGATCACCTGCCAATTCCCAGCACTCCCCATCATACAACTGCTACCAGTCATGGAAAGTGAAGGCAAACATATGCTTCCTCTGAGACATGTGAACATAGTCAACAGCCAAACTGCTGCTCATGCTGTGTCACACTTGTAAAACACTCGTAGGAAAGTGCTGTCCACCCTCTTCCGCATACAAGTTTGGCTAGTGTTGCTGTGATTGACAGGGGAGAGAGTATAACATCCCTCCCTCCCAGACAGCATGGCCAAATTTGCTCCATTGGCTCCTGGGCCATGGATGACCATGGCATTGTTGGATTGTTGAACTTCAGATGATAGGGTCATATGGGTTTTTGCAGATATAAATGTTGCAGTTTTCACCCATACATTGGGGTTCTAGTTCAATTTAAACTTTATTAGAATTTGTAAAAAGTATAATCAGTATTCACTGAAATTGACACAAAATCCTTTTTATGTTCCTGAGGATCTTGAGAGCAGAGTGTGTTGATAAAAGAAGGAAGTCATAGGACAGACCATGAAATCGTTTTTCTTATACTTAAGATCAGTGAAATTTTTTAAACACATGTATTTTCCCTTGTTAATCTCAGGTCAAAATGATTTGAATGAGAGGCACTATGATATAAATATGATTTTTGCAATTGTATTTAAGACTTTTTAAATATATACAAACTTTAGACCATGCATACTCATTCATATACCAAATATCCTATGCAGATTTCGGTGTTAGTAGTAAAACTAAAACCATGCTTCAATATTATACCACAATAACAGTATTATCAGGCTGTAAATGCATAAATGTTGGGATTAATATTCATGTCTGACTGACCCACTCATTTATCTTGATAAGGCCTCGAACCCAGGGCAGTTTGAGAACGACAGCGAGGTGCTTTGGCAAAAAGGACAGACTCCAGACTCAGTGGTGTGCCAGGGACTGGTGGGGATCAACACCGATGCCCCAGATGAGGCCCTGGTGGTTTGTGGAAATGCCAAGATAATGGGCACAGTCATGCACCCCTCTGACAGCAGAGCGAAGGAGAACGTCAAAGAGGTTAATATCTCACATACACAACATGCTTTCTGCTCCTTAATACACTCAGTGCTCCTCAAGAGGACCACTCATTTACCTGGCAGTCTTTTACAAACATAAAATGCAGTTGGAGGTGGGACAGTCTCCATCATTGATCTTGTGGATGATTCTGATGCTTTCCCAGGTGGATTCCACAGAACAGCTGAGAAGAATAGCCCAGATGAGGATTGTGGAATATGACTACAAACCTGAGTTTGCGTCAAAGATGGGCATCGATCACACGCATGAGACAGGTGTGTTTAGCCTTAAACATTATAGCATACAGGCCACTGGGCATAGTAGGATCTTTACAGGCATGTTATTTGATTACATTTGATTGTGACCATGTTGTATCATGCACCTTCCGATGTGAACAGACGTCACTATTCAAAGTCTGTTCATTTCTAAAAACCAAGAGATACCAAACCACTGATGTTTTAATGTACATTTTTGTGAATATGCATAAAAGCTAATACATTATTATTATTATTATTATTATTATTATTATTATTATTATACATTTGAAGCATCAGTTCAGGTGGTTTGAATTACTTTTGTGCTTTTATAGACAGGGAATAGACATGATCTAACAATCGAGAAGTATTTAATGTAAAATACTAGTAATCACAGCAATCCAGGCACAAAACCTAATCCAATCGTCAAGGTGAAAACGGCAGAGCATGATAATGTCATACATGATAATGACAATAGCAGGGTACACAGCTCAGAACTTACACAAGACACAAGGTATTGGCAAGGCTTCACGTTGAATGAATGTCCATGGACAGTTTATATAGCGGAGAACCAGGAAGTGAACTGGGTGAGAGTGGCAGAGGTTGCGCTAGAACTCCAGAGGGTGCAACATCTGTTGAGGAGGAGGCGAACTGACCTTACACACGGAGTACTTCTTACACACAAACATTTAGTTAAACGATTTCCTCAGTGATACTTAGTGATACAGTTACATTACTTTAATTCACGGCTTGTTTTAATTATTAATAGCAAGACATAGCTTAACCAATAAGGATACAGCATTGAAACAATATGATAATTTAACAGATTAGATATTAATGCCTCAGCATGACTTTCTGAATTATTTTGACTATGTAAACAGAAGACATATTAGGACTTTCATTTATTCATAATTTATTAACTGATATGAAGTGTATTAATGATATATTAATTGTATGCTTAAGTTTTGCTGTTAGTTCAAAAAGTAGATAAAAACAACTATACACATAAATTAACTATATATAACATGTATAACTATGTATAAATAAATTAACTATATATAATATATATAACTATGTATATATACTATGTACATATAAAAACTATATAAAAACACCGACTTTGAAGGGAGTTGAAGAATCTGATTTATTCCCAAAGGGTTAACTTGTTGGCTTTGTGAACATAATGATCCTGAACAATGCATCATTAGATTTTGACTGTAAAGTAAGAGCATTTTTTTGTCTTTGTCAGGCATTATAGCACAGGAGGTGAGGGAGCTGCTTCCTACAGCGGTGAGAGAAGTAGGAGATGTCCAGTGCTCAGATGGACAGAAAATCCACAACTTCCTCATGGTGGACAAAGTAAGTAAACATGCCTCATAATTTTACAGAGCTGCCAACAGGCAAAGAGAAAAAAACTGAATCTATGTAGAGAAATCTGAGCATATGTTGAGTATGCACATGTGCGCTAAACAAGAAAGTAGGCAAAAGTCCTCTAAAACTTTAGCAGCTCCTCTATTTTCTTTTACTGACCAAAGAGATAGTCACTTGTTATTTATCGGCGCACAAAGACAGAGGCTCATGAATTCTCGTGTCAAAGTTCAAGTCAAATCGGCTCAGAGTGAACTACCTCTCAGAGTGAATATGCCTCTTTCTCGTCCCATGTCCTTTCCCCTTCAGTGAATTGCCTTTTAATGTGGGGCTAATTTTATTTGTGTATCTTGTGCTTTATGTAAAAAAACAGAAAAGCATAATCTCCCATGTCATTGTAGCAAAGGGTCAAAAAAAACATTCTATGGCTTAAACCATAGATGTTAATGAGGTATTCACTTAAATCAACACAAGATCATTTTTACTTGCCTGAGGATCACGATAGCAGGAGTGTGTTGATTTAAAAAAAAAAAAAAAAAAAAGGGAGTGACATGCAATGTATGATGCAATGAAATCTATAAAAAAAACAGGTCAAAACGACATGCACAGAATCTCATAACTATATATTTTTAACAATTATCGTGAGGCTTTAAAAATAATTTAAAAAATATTATTAGAGAAATTGAGGCAAGCAATTAGTATTTTTAGTATGTTAGCTAAACTTAAAGTCGGCTGTTCTGACACAAGCCGATGAACTTCTGTATGGATTCCTAACAGGAACAGATCTTTATGGAGAATGTGGGAGCAGTCAAAGAGCTCTGCAAGCTTACTGATAACCTGGAGACACGCATTGAAGAGCTCGAGGTGTGGAACGCTCGCCTGGCCAAGCTGAAGAACCTGGGGAGCATGCGCTCCAAAAGCACAGCTGCAAATAAACGGTAAATGTAAATAAAATGGTAAATAAAAGGTAAAAGCACATAAACACATCTAATGACTTTTTTTTTAAAAATCATACTTGCTCATCACTTTCTGTTCTCACATGCCTGATCACTGCGTTTGCAGTCTCATATAACATAATCCATAAGCCTTTGGATTAATTGGCAGTTAATTTCATTTGATTTGTCTGTTTTTGTCTGTTGTCTGTTTTGCTCACATACATACAGTTATTCGCTCTTTACATTTCTCTTGCAGAGGAGTCACTAAAAGCAACAAAAGCCAAACATCAGTTCCCCCCCAAAAGCCCTCGCCACTAAAAACTAGCACAGTAAGTTCAAACAAAACAAACAAACAAACAAACAAAACCTACTACTCTTGCTCTACCTGATAACTTTTACCAAATATGGTGCTTCTGTGTCAGGAGTATGTACGTGAGAAATACCGGAACTGCCTCAAACACAGAATATTCCAAGTGATTATCATTCTGCTTGTGTTAACTATGGCTTTTTGGTGAGTCCTTTTTCTTTGGTATATATTTTAACACAAACCAAAAGATGTACTGACAGTGCAGTACAGTGGAATCAATGTTAAGATAAACATGGTGATATCACTACTGAAAAAACCCCATAAAAATATTAAGCATATATAATAGTATTAGTATTACCTACTATTATATACACACTACAGTGAAGAAGTTATGAAGTGTAGAAAAGTTTAAATATAACAATAAAAAAAAACTGTTACACTATATAAAAGCAATATTTATATTTTTATAAAAAAGTAAAATTTGATCTAAATTCTCATGTAGAAGATAGTATTAATAAGTACATATAGACTTTCAGTGCACTCAAACATTTTACTAGTAGTCAATATTAATTTGAGTTTGCCAGATAGGGATTTTAGTTGTGCATTGACATTGACATTTGTGCTGTACTTTTTTTTTTATCCACATGGTTCCAGTGCCATCTGTATCACCACACTCTACATGCTCACATTAAGAGAAGAGACTGATTTTGATTACAGGTAGAGTGCAGTCATCATAAAAACCCTCCACCTCTTCATTCATATCTGTACATTAGCCATTAGGCAGTTTTTGTACAGTCTTTAACAATTTTGTATATTTGTATGTATAGCATACATATGGTACATACTACACTGCAAACATGAATGTTCATCTGCTTGACCTTTCTGTTTCTGAAACCTTGTAGTAACACCAGTGTGGATCCAGTCTATACTACCACAGAAACAGTGACTACAGGTACGAAAAAGTTACGTCTTGTCATCTTGGTTACGGTTCAGTGTGAGATATTGAACCAATTGAACCAATCACAGATTTGGGGATGGAGTGGGTGTCTATGTTCCACCCAAGTTCCACCCCTAATGTAGCACTACACAATGCTATATATAATAGAGTAGCTGCTGACATGTAGACTTAATAAACTGATATGTAATTCAAATCAACGTTTACTGTACAGATAGAACACACAAAACAGCATATAAAGTGTATCAAAGTAACAATCAAACTGTATCATTGTCTCTAAACCTTGCGTTCTTCAAAAGAGCCAGTACAATTCAGGCCAAATTTTGCATATACCTAGGCTAAATATGTTAGATCTCAGATTTTCACAACTCCACACATTTCATTACCATACATTCCTTCAACATTCTGGCTTTTGAAGGAATGCTCTCTGTTCAGATGAAACAAAATTTGAACTGTTTGGCCATAATGCTCAGTGCTATGTATGAAGAAGAGTGAGGCTTTTAATGTAAAGAGCACCATTCCAACTGTGAAGCATGGAGCTGGCAGCATTACACTGTAGGGGTATTTTGCTGGAAAAGGGACTGGTGCACTTCAGAAAATAGCTGGCATCATATGGAAGGAGGATTACCTAGAAATACTGAAGCAACACCTCAAGACATCAGCCAGAAAGTTAAAACTTGGTCACAACTGGGTCTTCCAGCTGGACAATGATCCTAAGCATGTGGAGTTAGCCTAGGTGTATGTAAACTATTCCCCTCAACTGTATTTGTCTTAGTGCTTTCAAACACACGTCTTTTGACATTTTACGTCTTTGACATTGTAATACAATATTTCAGTGTAATTTACAATATACTTTTCAAAGGAATACTCCGGCCTTTTTTAGCCTAATGGCTAACCAGCACGTCTGTAGCACATATGCGGTTACCAAAAACAAGAGTTTTGACATTTCCCTGTAGTGAGAAAAGAACTGAAAACATGTTTACTCACAATGTCATGTATAATGAAAGCAAAACAGCAATAAAGGTCTTAGGATGAGACAGACAAATAAAATTTCATTGCAGTTGCTTACATCCTGTATTACATCCAAGCTATCTAGCAAATTTTACGGATGCAAGACGTGCATTTACATTTGCTACAGGGATGTAACCGAATACAGATACATTGCTTGGATTGAGTAGATGAGTAAGGAAAAACACAGGATAGACCATGCGGTTATACAAAAATAATGCACAGTGAGGGGGAATGTAACATCATCCTATTATATTAAAATGTAATTCAATTAATTAAATTATTATATTAAAATATATCCTATATATTATATTAAAAGGACTAGCAAACAGATCCAAAACATCAGGCAAATGACGTAATCAGGAACAGGCAAGAAGTCCAGCGATCAGCAAACATCAGTATTTGGGCAAATCCAAAAATCCAGAAACCAGAGAGCAATGCAAGGTCAAAAACACAAGAATATCAAAACACGGAGTACAAGGCTTGGTAAGTTCAGGTAGAGGCACACTGAGCGTTACTTCGCTCAACAAAGAGTATTTGTTTTAGGTTCATATTTATAGGGTGTGTGTGATTAAGGTCTGGTGTGCGTGATTAAAACTCAGGTGACTGTGAACGTGATGGTGGAGTGTTGGGATGGGGATTGTAGTCCGAGGTGGCCATGTTTGTACTCAAAGCGATCAGGGGGCGGGGAATGTGCAGGCAGTGATCCATGCAATGGGATGACCATCAAGAGATTTCCTTTTTTTGAACCAGGAGATTTGTGGGTCATGGAGGTGCATTGAGTCCTAGAATGATGGGATACTTGAAATAAGATGCATTCCTGGTGGAAGGCTCTCACTTTGAGAAGGAGGGGTTTGTTGTAAAGAGTTACGGTTCCGTTTCCTATGGGTCCACCATCATTAGCGTGAATTTTCAGAGATGTTGAAGTGGTTGCATGGGGATGTTCAGTTTTTCCACAGTGGCTTGGTTCATTAAATATACGGCAGCTCCGGTGTCAGTCTGAATCTGTAACCATAGTTCTGCTATGGCACATGACTCTAAATCACAAATCCTCCTAATGGCAGGAAGGAGTCAGTTCAGGTCAGGTTTCTTTATTAAAACTCAGGTGAACAAGCCAAAAACACAAATCCAGAAATGAAGATAGAAAACAGGCACAGGTCTAAGTGATGGGCTAAGAGATGGTGTAGCCAGCTGAAGCTAGACCTTAATGTACATACTAACTTTGACTTTCGACATTATAACTTAGTTTGAAGTAACTTTTTGACAAGGCTAACAGCAAACATAGTTCTGACTGGAAACCTAGAGAGATTTGCTCTTATGATTTGAGCTATGTTTTTACTATTTTATATATTTATGTTTATTCCCTTCACAGTTTCACCTACTTCTTCCCCTGGCCCTTGGCCACCAGACGTTGATTTCTCTGGTGTGTTTTACACTGATGAAGTTTATTGCTGTCTACATTCTACATCCAAGGACGTGTCTGTCACAACGAGCTCAACTGTTGACCCAGGTTTTCATAAAACACCTTATTCCGAACAGAGTCCGACAGGTGAGACATACTACAAAGGCTGTAACACTGAAACACACCAGTATTCTTTTTTTTGAAGTGTAATATTGATTTCTTTGTCTTTGCAGCTAATATACTATGGGAATGGTTACGACACTACAGCGACTGTGAGCAAAGTCAAAATTCTGACTACAATATAATTTTAACTGTACCACAATTTCATTTTTATTTTGCATTACCTTTTTTTTTTTTTTTAAATTTACTTTACAGGGAAAAACACAACCATTAGTTCGATCCGTATCACTCAAAACCAGCAGGTTATAGACCACAATTACATAGACCAGGAGACAACTCGGTGGGTGTTTTATTGATTTATTGTCATTTTAAGAGTCATTTTCGCTCATACAGTGAATCATAACCTGTCTGTGTTCTACAGGAGAGGGAACTACAGCTATCGGATCCCCATTAGTAAACACATTCCAATCAACATGCCAGTCACCCTGCAGATGAAGTGCGTAACCTTCTCATTCCAAGCATTTACTATACTGTACAATTTAATTACAGATGTTATATCTCTATAGCAACAGTAACATCATCCGTTTCTACACAGCTTTATATCAGTTGGTGATTTGCCTGAAGATGTTTTGTTCTTTTTGGGGAAAAAAAAAAAATGCGGCAGCTGTAGTTTTTCTAAATATTCTCATTGGAAACGTCACTGTAAATATGGCATTCTAAAAAGTTCCTGTTGTGAAAGACAAAAAAAGTGGACAATTTTGAACGTGAACAATTTTCATGTGCAGTAATCTGGACATTTAGAATTAATGCATTAAATGACAAACTCATTCGCATGCCAGTAAAGCTGTTTAAATCTAGTTTGGTCATTCATATTTTTCCAAAACGCATTTGTAGATTATTTTAAGTGTAATATCCCATTGCAAATAATTGGGAATGACCGTAGAGGATGTTTTGAAGTTACTGGGATAAGAATGATTCCTGTAGTGTGAAGACCTGGTAATGAAATTGAGAGGGATTTCAGTGATTCTGAGGGCAGGCCAGGAGAACAGGAAGTAAATTAAAATATTTTGTTTAGGAGATGGCTAAATGTCATCTCAAAAGGTTTTTCACAATTTAATACTACATAATTATTACTGGAATTCATTATTATAAAAATGAAAGACAATTTAATGAGACAGTAGTAGTAGTAAAAGACCTGGTCATACTGAATATTTTGTTGCATTAGGACCATGTAAGGACAGAGGCTATGGCTCAATGCACATTAGTACTGCAGTGCAACAACACTATATAATTTTCTGTGTGTGTGTGTGTGTGTAAATATTAAACACTTAGCAGGAGTTACTAAAAGTTGGTGCTATATTTGGTGTTTCAAATCACTAGAGGCACATTAGAGCACAACTTTTTATTTCTGTGGCTGTTTAAAAATAATAATAAATTAATTATTAATTAGAATAATACCAACATGCAGTGTGATGAGGTTTTGAAATTCAGCACTTTGTGCTGAGTGTATGATTCACAAATGTGCATTTACTTCCACTGACTGTGTGTGTATGTGTGTGTTTGAACAGCACTTCTGAGCTGTTAGTGGCTCACCTGTGTGCGTTCGATCTGAGGGAGGAGTGCACTGCTGTAACAGACCATAATGAATCTGAATTACACAGCTCCCCCAACACACAGGTAGTGTTTACTCAACATCCACCAAGGTCACATCTACTTGCATCACATTCTTCACATTTTGTGTGTGTGTGTGTGTGTGTGTGTGTGTGTGTGTGTGTGTGTGTGTGTGTGTGAATAAAAAAAAAGACCTTTTCTTACAAAGTACTTACAGTATGGTAATAAAAATTCTAAAAAAATTTTATAATTAATAAATTAATAAAAAGTTCATGTTTATACAATAAAAACTAATTGCAAGCTACTCAAATTAGATTACCATTTCTAAACAACAAAGAACAGTGTTTTTATGTCCTTAAAGGAGTGATGATGAGAATGAATAATAAAAGATAATTAATAATTTAGAAATCGGGTTATGAGCTGTTAGTTGTTAAATAATATATAATAATAATAATACAGCGTGTGAGGAGAATGTTACCATTTATTTATATATGAATGTGGATGTATATGGTGTTGCACTGTTTTTACATGATGCTAATTGTGTGTCAAAAGGACTTACTATATGTCAGTCATGGCTGTCACTAGCTATGAGGACATCTATGACATCCAGACTTCTGTAGTTTCAGAATGATTTGTTTTTATTCAATCTAGCCTCTCACATAATACCAGGTTGTCGAATTCGGGGATGCACTGATAATGTGGTGGCAAAATGGAGCCTACTATATGGAAAAAACTTCCAATACTATCCAATCGGCAGCGATCGTTAAATGACCTCAGAGCAATTAATGACGACATTTTAGGTTTGACCATAAAATGCCTCTTATATTTAGTTCTCACAAGAAGCTATGTGCCAGATATTGGTAGAGACGGATAAAAGTGCAGACTTTTTGTTTTAATTACATAAATTACAAAAAACTAACCAAGTCAAAAAAAGAGTCACAAAACAAGCAAAACGAGAACTGAGAAAACATGGCATGAAGCACAAAACAGACAACAGAAGCGTAGCAAAGAAACAAAGAAGTCTCAGAACTTAAATAGCAACACTAAACAACAGGAGACACAATAAAACAGGTGAGCATGACCAAGGGTGGTCTGTGAGGGCTAATGGGAAATGAAGTCCAGTGCAGCCAAAACCGGCACTGACGTGACATTGCAACACTAACATATGCATCTCACATAGCTATGATATAAATATTTGACTTTATGCAAGAAAATATGGCGGTTTGTAAAAATGCAAACTACTCATACCAATGCTACTCATACATAATTAGCTTGCTAGTTGCAGGAACATTAGCCGATATTCCATATGTTAGCTGTGGGTTTCTTTTAATGCACACTTTTTCAGTAAGTAGTGAGAAGGAGCAAGAGGGAAATGGAGGACAAGCGTATACACAGACAAAGCGATAACAATAAACCAAAATATTTAGCTAGATAAAATAAAACAGTCTAACTTGAGTCAGGGCAGTTTAGAAATGAGCGATTGATGTGGTACATAGTCGGCATTGTGGTATATGTGTTGACACATTTCTGCAATGTCGGTCTTGCTAAAAAATTGATCCTGGTTATGGCCCTGATGTCATACCTGAACCAGATGTTCAGTGTTTGGTGTTAAGAGCACAAATATGTGGACTGACTGTGGGGCCCAATGGCCTGTTTAGGAAAAACACTCCATTAAGTGAACTGGTAAAAGAAAGTCAACTGTGTACTTCTGAGTGACGTTAACGCGCAGTTTGGTGTGTCTTACAGGGGTATGTACACAAGTGGCCCCTGTTAATCGCTCAATATTTCCGATCATCTTACCACTTCCGTTTGTCAGTAGCGGTAAGTGTAGAAACACATCTTTCTATTGTCTTTGTTCCCCCCACTGCCAACATCTTAACTTCTTACAAATGAAGTATGTGAATATATAGTGTCAGTAAACTGTTATGAATTTCCCAATCTGATTTCTCCTCAGGGTCAGGCTCACTGTTCTACAGACCCCAACTATGTGGGACTTCTGTTTACTGACTACCACTTCCACTTCTACCGCCGCTGTCAGTGAGGCTGGAATAACACTAATCACGCCCTTATTAAACACTAATCACAGATCCTCCTAATGCTGTTAAAGCAAGATTCAAAGCAGGAAGAGCTGATACTGACTACCAAGGCAAAAATGAACTTCTCACACCATGGCTTGCATACAGTACGAGTGTGTGTGTGTGTGTGTGTGTGTGTGTGTGTGTGTGTATGTGTGTGTGTGTGTGTGTGTGTCTGTTGAAAGACAAATGTGTGTTGATTCTTTGTAATATATATATATATATATATATATATATATATATATATATATATATATATATATATATATAATCTGACAATAGATAGTAGAAATAAGAGTTTACATTACAATAAGAGCTAATACACTATCAAATAAATGGGCGGAGAAAAGAAATGCAACACTTGTGATCTGGCCGAAATTCATACCTTGATTATGAAAGGAAAAAGAATAAAAAAAAAACAACAACAGTACAATAGCAAGAAAACAATAACAAATGTGAATATGAACAATAATTCAGTAGTCCTTCAGTAGCTTGTAGATTACCTATAGTATGAAGATTTAATTGTCTGAACATGCATGTGTGGGAAGTTCTTTCGTTTCCGTAGAAGGGCTTGATGATGTTTCTAGGCAGACAGAGGGTCAAAGGTCATGACAACAAAATTCATTTGTCCTAGGAGTCTGCAAATCCTTAGTGCTGAGAGCCTGGCAATGTTGGCATATGACATACCTGTCTGCTAAATGCCACTGGTCCTTTCCTTTGTCTCTCAGGCCATTCCAACAATAATGGACAGCACAGGAAACTGTGGACTTTAGCCCATATGTTCTGGGGTATGAATTACCCCATATGCTCTGTAAATTCCTTATAAGTCTATGTTCCATGTCCCAGGTCATATCTTGTAATTTTATGTTAACATTTGTATTTGTAAAAAAGTGGTCATTATATCATCAGGAGATCATGAGTTTGAATCCTGATGATGCCACAGCCATCCATTAATGAGAGCCAAGGAAGCAAAATTGGCTATGCTCTCTCTATCACCAGTGACATTGGCCAATCTCAGGTATCATTTATGTGGAAGAGGGCCAATAGTGCTTTTTTCTGAGTGTGTCATGCTATACTGTCACGTAACATGAGCAGCAGTTTTGGTTTGTGGCTTTACACATTACTGTAGATGTTGTATGATAATGGTGAGCTGGCTGGTGGGTGGGAAGTGATCAAACTGGGGAGAAAACTGGGGAAAAATCCTTAAAAAAAAAAAATCTTACACTGATGCAAAAAGATGCAGAAAACCCTAACATGTACACCAGAAACCTTTTAATATTTTGTGTGTGTGTCTGTATGTTGATTAATATGATAAATGCGTTAATAAAAAAAAAAAAATTAGGGACTTCCGGGTTAAACGTGGCACGAATAGGTGTAAGCGGGTGCGACTTCCGACCTCTTTTAATTATTTTTATTATTGATATACGCTCATTATTGATATACGCTCACTTCTATCGATTATCTGGCATCTTTTATATCATGGAAACCTAGTTAAACAGCTTAATGCCGACTAGAAACCAACTTTTCTCTGGAGATGGCGAGGCCTCCGGTAAGACCGATGATATGGCGCCTCTCCTTGAGGTTTCGCCTGCTTTCCCTGAAGACCTCGAAAGGCTCTGATCAGTGTTTCTCTCCAACATGACACAAGTAGTTCATTCTCTTTTAAAAACAGAACTAGTAGGCGCCTTATCACACGTGAATGTGACATTGGAACAACTTAAATCATATTATGAAGCTCATGACGGATGTCTTCACGAGGCTGGCCTAAACAACCAGTGACAGGCTGGCGAGTGTTGAGGCTTCCATGGCCGTGCTACAGAAAGAAAACATGTCTCTGGAGGAGAAGCTGGACAATCTATAGAATTGCTCACGGAGGTCTAATATGAGAGTGGTGGGCACACCTGAAAAGCTGAAGGGATCAGACCCAATTAAATTCATGACTGACTTGTGTGAGGAAGTATTGGGGAAGGACTTCTTCACAAGAACCCTTGTTCTTAGACATGTCCACTGAGTTGGACCTAAACCAGCTAACAACGCAAAGGCCAAACAGACCAGACCAAGAGTATTTTTGATTCCAAGATAAGCATCGTATCTTCAGATTCAGCAGGCAAAAGCAGGAGTTTTACTTCCACGAACACAAGGAGTTTTTTCATGAGGATTTCAGCGTGGAGCTGGGGAAAAGGCGAGCTGGGGAAAAGGCTTCGTATTACTCATGAAGGGAAAATGCACTGCTTCAGTACACCACTGGAAGCCAATCATTTTTACCTCTTTCATTGGGATGAAGATTAAGGTGCAATAATGTTCTCTTTTATCTTCTTGGGTAAGTTTGTCAGTTATAATTTTGTCAGTTACTTAATTCGTATGTACAAAATTTGAGGCTCAGTTTGACCTGTTTTGCGTTTTTCTCACCCTTTGTTCTGTGTTTATCATTAGCCAGATAATGTACTTAAGTTGTGATCCAGTTTGTTTTCAAACCTCTTATAGAAGGGGGCTACACCTAGACTGTTTGTGACTTTAATTTTAGTTATATGTATACTTTGGAGGTTTTTTGTTATGCGATACAAATCTTTTTTCTGTTCAATGAATCAACATGTATCCTCTTTATCTGGGAAAAAAAGATTCAGTGGGTTAATAAACATATTCTTTAGAAGAGGCGTGAAGTAGGTGGGTTAGGCCTTCCAAGTTTTATTCACTATTACTGGGCATTCAACGTTTGAAATATACTGTTTTGGCTTCGCTGCCCAGAAACAAATTGGTGTCTCATTGAATCACAAGCATGTCACTCTTCATCTCTCCCTGCTCTAGTATATTCTAGTGCTTTCTACTCTTAGGACTTTCAATCAGTTTTATTGTCAGTACAAGTTTACAGTAGCATCAGTCCTGGGCCCTATTTTCAAAAATCATTTATTCCTCCCTCCACATTGGACTCAACATTTAGACAGTGGGTAGAAAGCAGTCTGAGGATTTGTATAGTGACATTTTATCTAAAAGCTTTGAGAATCTTTTCAGAATGTATGACCTCCCATACAACCACTTCTTTATACGTCTTCAGATTCGTCACTTTGCCTTTTTTTTCCCTGACCTTCCGCCTAACTCAGTTTTGGACAACCTTTCTCTTAATTTTAGTAATAAAGGACTGATCTCTGTATTGTATTCTCTGCTCATGTCTTTTAAAGATCACAACCTGGATAAAATTAAATCCAGACTGGAAGATGAACTGGGTATAAAGTTATCTGAGGTCTATTGGAAGGAGGCGCTTAAAAGGGTCCATTCATCATCGTCCTCTGCTAGACAAGTGCTTATACAATTCAAAATTCTGCACAGGGTTCATCTAAGTAAGGCTAGGCTCGCTGGAATATACCCTGGGATAGATGCTGCTTGTGACAAATGCTCTTTTCTCCAGCCAATCTGGCATGTCTATGTTTTGGTCCTGCTCTGGTCTAGATAATTACTGGGCATTGGTTTTTTTTAAAACCATCAGTGAGGCCCTTGGGGTAACATTGAGGCCTTGCCCTTTAATAGCTATGTTCGGAAGTTCGGACAATACAATAAATTTAACTTTAACTACAAATCAGTGACATTATTGCATTCTTTTGTTGTTTTGATATGCATAGGCTCATGCCTTGAGCAAGTGTGATGACATAGCTGTGTTAATGTGTTAGTGTGCTTTTGTAACAGGGCAATGTTATGTAGTATTTGTGTACATTAGCTGCTTGGGGAGGGGGGATGTTTGGGGATATTGGGTTAGGGTTAGGGTTGGGGGGTTTGTTCCATTTTTCCATCAAAATCAAACAGGAAGGAAATTGTAATGCACCATGCTTTACAATGTTTTACTTTATTCCTTCAATGAAAAAAATTAGAAACTAAACCCAGCCTATAAATCTTCAAATTGTGATAATTTATAAAATGTCAAACAAGTATCTCTGACCTGAACAGAACATTAGAGTTTGATCTGATAAATCTTTGTTTCATAGTGATCGTGTGTGTGTGTGTGTGTGTGTGTGTGTGTGTGTGTGCGTGTGTGATCAGCAAATTACACTAGCTCATGGCACAAGCTTTATTGCTAAAATTTCACTAACACAATCCTTAAATTAATAGGCTTCATTGTTTTATTGTTGCATTTCTTTTTTTTTTATTATCCATATTTGATATGGTTACTCTTGTTTGCACTGCTTGATGTATTCATAGATTTTTGTATCAACCAAACTAAGATTAGAGATTAGAGATTGAAGAAGAAGAAAATCAGCAATGATATATTTGCCACACAATTTTGTATTTAAACAAACCATTGTCAAGACAAGAAAGAAAATAATTTGAATCAGAACTTTTGTGATATTGTACTATATTAAATTATTCAGTTCATTTCAGTACTCATTTTATATTCCTAACACTGTTCTAGTTCTTCTACACCCAAATGTATTATTTAAGTTGTTTCTGATCCATTAAGCAATAAAACAGAACAGTGCAAAATATTCAGCAGAAGCAAATTTCTTTATTATTTTCTGACACTCGTCAGCATAGGCCGGATGAATCTCACTGCAGAATGTAAACACACAAACTTTCAGTTTTATACACAGTGACTGAGGACTCGTCACTATAAATGCTATAAACACTTCCACACACACAGAAGGATATAAAAGTCTACATACTTAGTTATGATACCAAGATAAATCATGTCACATTTTCCCACCTTTAATGTGATATAGAAACCAACAATATTTAAGTGAAAAACAAATAGAAATATTTTAGGAAAAAAAGAAAAAAAAACTGTGCACACATCTTAACTAATACTTTGTTAAAGTATGCTGAATGTAATGCAGCATTCAGTGTTTTTGGGTAAGAGTCCAGACATATGAAGATTGTAGTCACAAGCAGGGAGTGAGCAGTATTTGTCCTGCAGCTCCTGTAATATTGCTGTAGGCCTCTTGGCAGTTTGCTTTTCTGTCCTTTCATCAATTTTGGAGGCATGTCCTGCTCTTGGTAATGTCACTGTGGCGCCCCATTTTCTCCACTTGTTGATGATGGCCTTCTGATGATGGTACATCTAATGTTTTGGAAATTCTTTTGTACCTCTCTCCGGATCGATATCTTTCAACAGTGAAATCCCGTACGTGGCTTCTAAAGTCTTGATGAAACCAAGAAGATGTCAAGAAAATCCTACAGAAACAGCTGATCTTTATTTGGGGTTAATCAGAATCACTTCATGGATGACAGCTGTATGATCATTACTTTTGAACTTGAGTTTGAATGTGTTCGTTTCTGAATTCTGAACATAGTCACATGCACCATTATAAAAGCATTTACATACTTATACCAATATATTTTATCTGACATGATTTATCTTGGTTTCATTTTTTTTTTTACATCACAAAAACCTTCAATTTTAACAGGGGTATGTAGACTTTTTATATCCACTGTACATGTGATAACTATGGCTATAGAAGCTACCTGATAGGCTAGTTAGCTACAAGTTAGCCACTGTCAGCTAGCTAGCAGCTGTGATAGCACCAGAAATCCTTGAGAGTGTGAAATGTCTGTATCTGCACACAGGTTAATTTATTTGTGGCTAAACTTCTGTAACTCACTGACTGTAAATAAACACACAACAACACTATTTTACGACTTAGAATTCACAATTTATTTGCAATTGGTAGGAATTCCCCAAAAGCCAGTTCACATAAAAAGTTAGGAATGCGCTGCAAAAAATGACATCTTAGCAAGTGGAAATATCCTGAATATACAGGGTGTTCCAAAAGCCTCCATACACAGGGGAGTATGTACGCCAGCACCACGTCGGTTGTGCCTTCGTTAGTGGATGTTTGGGGATGTCCACTTCTCGGTTGGTCCGCAACACTTCCAGTTTTTTTTTAAATTTGTTATTAAGTTTGGCAACAGTGTCACGTGTGATATGCTTACCATGTTTCTGTTAAAGTCCATCACAACCTTGCGACAGCTTCCTGATCCAGCCACGAGAATGATTTCAATACGTTCTTCATTTGTCAAAGGCAGTCTTAAAGGCTATCTGAAAAAAAAAAAAAAAAGTATGAAAAATTTTGGAAGACATTTTGCTAAAAATGGGACATCCTGTAGTTAAATGTATCTCGTTTCCTATTATAAGATTACCACAAACCAAATATAAGTTTTTTTTAATTTTTTATTTCCAGACTTCTTATATTTGGCTTGGTTTAATTCTATAATAGGAAATACTAGATACATGTAACTATATTCAATATATTTCCACTTGCTAAGATGTCATTTTTTGAAGTGTGGTAGCTGGTGAAAATCTTCTCAGCAAGTAATATTGAAATACATTATATATAAATACAATAAATACAAATTGTAAATTTAGAAAAGCAACATTTCAAGATATTTCCAGGTAGAGCTTCTTAATTAAGAGGTATGTGCATCTCCTATCTCCTGTTTTTGTATTCTCCACGGTCAGAGGAGGTACAGTCTTTCATCAATTAAACCTAATGGGAATGGATGGGTAATAAAAGGGGCTAAAGTTCTACAGAACCTGCACGGGGTTGAAGTGGCATTCTGCGTCGGAGTCGCAGGAGAGATCAAACAGGAAGAACAGTCAGCTGCCTGATGGCTCCTGAAAAGCACCGCTTGCAGGAACGTGAGCCGCTAATCAGCGAGCTCTTATGACTTATTCACGCTCAAAGACTGGAGAACTCACGGATGCTAATTAGATGTAAGGAGTGACGGGAGGAATGCATGGTCACACAGCAGGAAACTTGAAGTCATGGAAGGAGAAACCATAGAAGTGCTGCATTATTGAAGAATGACGCCAAAACAGGATGACTGAAAAGAGCGATTGCTCCCCAGAGAGGAGCTCACACTCACACCTGAAGGGTCAGGGTCAATGGACACAGATGGTAAAGTAAGTGCATTTTAATTATCAGGAATTTTGATAGCAAAGAGAAGATTTGTGAGACGGATAACCATTTCGTATATAAAACGTCATCTTAGCAAGTGAAAATATCTTGAGATTTCAATAAACCAATGATTATTAAACCTTCTTCTGGACAATTTTACTTATTTCAAGGTTTAAATTTTCTTATTCTATTCTCTCTAGAATAAATGCTTAAAATTTGCCAAATTATCTGCTAATAGAACAAGATTATTTCAAGCCTGAAATTAGTAAAAAGAAAATGTCTAGAAACAGGTTTAATAATCTCATATTTGGTTTTTGTATCTTATAATAGGAAATACTAAATCAGTTTGACTAAATTCAAGGTATTTGCACTTGGTAACATGTCTTTTGTTTTGCAATGTTAAAAGATGGTGTGTTACGGAGTTATATATGTGTAGACCCTCCTAATGAGGGTCAACCCATTTCAACTAGTACCATAGTTTACAGATAAAAAAAAGTTTGATCTGTTCAATCTTTCAGTTCTTTCATTTAGGAATAAATGCAAAAAAAAGGAAAGTTTCAAAAAAGATTAGAGTAAAAAAAGACAATATGACAAAAACTTTATTAGCTACACTAACGGTCCATTTTAACAGGTAGAACCTGTTACCATATGGTCACTCAGGTAGGTATAAAAGTACTGACTGTTGCAATGCACAATGTGCAAGCACCCCTCTCCTCTGTCTGTTAGTGGAAAGGGACCACTACAGGACCACCGCTGATTAGATGTTTTATCCAAATTCAAACTATCCCGCCATCCAGCAGTCAAAGTGGGAGTTGTTGCTAATAAAATGGCCAGTGTACAGGTTAGGTAAAGGATCCTTCTCTGATAAAGTGTGTTTGGGTATACAGCATACAGCATGTGTATATTTCTTTGGTTTACTCTTGAACAAGAAAGTCATTTTATTAATTATATTAATCCTTATAATATTTGGAAATCAGAATGATTACATTTTCGATAATACAGTAATCATTAAATAATTAATTAGCACACCTTCTAAATCAATATGTGTGTGTGTGTGTGTGTGTGTGTGTGTGAGAGAGAGAGAGAGAGAGAGAGAGAGAGAGAGAGTTAAGTAAGTTGCAGTCAGCTGCACTCGAGTACCTATCTCATTTCCTCATGGCAGCACTCAGTATTTAGAAAGCCGGCTTGATTACAGTTTATAATGCTGACAGGAAAAAAGGCACACACACACACACACACACACACACACACACACACACACACACACACACACACACACACACAGGCAGAAGCTGAATTCTGGGCATCAAACAATGGACCCCATAGGTTAGTTTAACCTGGGGTTAAAATGATTTGACCAAACACCCTTGTTCATTTTGTTCGTGCACTGCAGCAACGTTTGAAGCGCTACCTGGAGACGGGTCACTGTCAAATAGTCAAGCAGATGGAGGATACAGGACAGCCGGATGTGAGGTAAGATCTTCCATGCTTCTGTTTGTCACTGATTTACTTTTTGCAGACATGTAATGTGCAGTGATTATGTGCTTTACCGTGCCATTCATCTCTTTTGCACAACCTTCCTGCTTTAGCCTCTAACTGATATTTAGCTTAAGTAAAAAAGAAAAAACAGACGAGAAATGTGATTATTATTTCTCCACCTACAGATCTGCTAACAACAATCCATGAAATTGTATAAATATTTGACTAAAAGAAATGCCTTTTTTGTCCTTTTTGGTCCATGGAAATCTGTAACTGCATGTGCAGCTCTTCAGTCATTAATCTAACTAAGAGCACTAACTCTAGGTTTCTGTATTTACAGTATGGAAATGAAGAGCAGCTCAGGAAGATACACAGTAGTTGCAATACTTAAATGCGGAAGTTCTTTATTTTCACACAGCCCGTGTTTATTCCCACTGACTGACTCTGCTGCTGCTCGGAAGTCGGTCACAGAGGATGCCTTCCTGGATGCACTACAAAAGCAGCAGATGAAACTAGAGGACAGCAATTGTTTACTGGCAGAGGTAACGCAAAATAGGCCTCAGTGCAGTTAGCCAACTTGTACGTTAGAGTGTTACCCTATCCCCTGCAGTCACAAAGCTCCTACATCACATGCCTGTACTGTGTTATTTATTTGTTTGTGTAGTCTAACAGTACATAGCTAACATGACCTAATATCTCTATACCTGTCCCAGTAGACCAGGAACTACAGCACTCCCTAAAATATACAGCAAAAATATAAACACATATAAGAAAGTCTCTATTTTGGCATACACTGAAAGTTATTTTTGACTTCTATGTGTGTGTTGTGTTTGTGAGCAGCTGGTTCGTATTGAGCAGGACCTGAGAGAAAGGCTGCATGTACAGGAGGAGAGACGGCGGGAACTGGAGCGTGTAAGGCAGGAAGAAAACCGCCTACGCTGGAGAAGTCTGTGCTTCCTCATCCTCAACCAGCGCACTGCAAAGTACAATTGCTATCATATTATCTATCTTATATAAAAAAAGGGAATCCCTGACCACACCTTTATAGCAACTTTCACACAAGTGCAAATTCTGCACCAGTGTGACATATTGTGGTTACTTGAAACTGTCAGAAAGTGGTGCTGGACTTAATGCTGCTACTCGCTTGAGTTGATATTGTGCAAGAAAAAGGATTCAAGTCTGAGGTCATAATCACGTGTAACCGAGACACGCAACTGTTGTAGCCAAAAAAAAAAAAAAAAAAAAGAAATGTCTGAAAAGTCCGTAGTTACCTCTGAGCTCTGGATGCGTACGTGCACAATGTCAGTACATGCATATAACTCAACCCCGAATGTTGCCTAAGGGCTTAATGATTAGTTGTCTCAGTAGTAGGGAAAAATTCTTCAGGGCAGTGAGTTATCACGTGTGAATTTGCGAAGCAATGATTCAGATGATTACACGTGTAAAAGTATTTCTTTTGATTGTTATTTTTTTGTATATTACATGTTAGCAGTTGATTCAGGTGCAATAACATGGGCTTGTGAATGTATTTCACACACTTGAGTATTTATTAGAATTTCTTTTAACATCCACGTTAATTTAAAAAAAAAAAAAAAAAAGACATTAATGTATGCCTCTGTGTATTTTTTTGTAGGCCGTGGGTGACAAGCTACTATAAGAACATACCTATGCACATCTACTGCTTGCCTATAGAAACAGTAAACCGACAACTAAGAAAGAAGAAGAAGAAGAAAGAATGCAATTAGGTTGCTGGGATTTTTGTACCTGTGACAGTTCTACTTGATGAATGCCATGCACTTTAACTGTACTGGGGATGTGAACACCGTTCTTCCAAAAGATGATGATGATGGTAGACAATGCTGTCTAACACATCACTTCAGTATCTCTCATTGTTGTTGACTTGGGTGGAGATTTAGCATCATCATCAAAAAGACCCCGCCGCACAACCATGCCATTCTAACAGGATTTCATTGGAAATGTGGTAGCTTACTTCAAAAACAACCTGTTGTATGTGTTAAAACTTGTACATGTAACAACAATTTACATTAAGTGCAAATTTTGGTGCTGTATTTAATAAAAGAACATGTCGTTTTCACATATGCCTATTTCTTCTAATTTTTCCTCATACTTTTAATAAAGTCCCCAAACAAAAAAAATTAGCAACATGTCTAAATTTCTTTTCAGATACTTGGTTTTGCCTCTGCTCACCTTAATAACTGTGCCAATCCTAACAGATATGAATTCTACGTGTCTTGAGTCCACTGAGTGTGTATGCAATTCGGCTGGAGTTCATGGTGGTTCACTTGATTGTCCAGATAATCCCACGGGTTTATCCTATTGTTTATACAACAGCAGAACTGTCTGTTGTAAAAACCTGACAACCAGCAGACAATCTAGTTTTATGTCACCTTCTTCCAGATGTGCAACCTATTGACACTGTATAGTAGAAATAAAGCACTTCTACTGATGGGGTGCAACTAATTTTCTTGTCCAGAGAGCTGATCATTTAAATAACTATTCCTTCCTAGACTATTTCTTCTTTCTTTCATATCATTGCTGATTCAACAACATGATCATCAAACTGTATGATTTGTATTGGACCAGTCACGTGCCACACTAACATTAAGTTTCATCATAAATCACAGTAACACGGATGGTTCAAAACGTGACGTTTCCAATTTCTCAACTTGTCTCCCACAATCAATTCACATCCACACGTTGCACGAATCTTTAAACTGTTCCTGCAGCTGGAAAATAACTTCTTCTATGGGCTGTAATGAGTCTGTTTGTGATTCTCAGCACCAGTGTGAACAAATTCACAATGAACAAATTCGCCATGCGAAAGAAATGCTACACGGCGTAAACCTAAATCCTGTCTGGACTCATTAGGTTCTGATTTTGGTGAGTTCCATGCTTAGAGATACATGATTAACTGTCTTACTAATTCATTAAAAATGTATTATTGCACCAAAATCACCAAACTCCAGCTCTTCAGGAATGATGAGTCCTGCTTTAAAGTAGGTATGTAAATCATATGCTTATGTGGATTCTCAGCATTGTATTGCATACATGTGTGTAATGAAATTGCTTGTATTCACTAAATTATTCCTAAATTAGTTCCTGAACTCAAATCAAATTCAATTCAAATGTGACCAGTGACCAAGTGAGGTGAAGTGAAGTGACTTGCGGCCAAGTATGGTGACCCATACTCGGAATTTGTGCTCTGCATTTAACCCATCCAAGTGCACACACACACCGTGAACACACACCCGGAGCAGTGAGCAGCCATTTTAGCTGCGGTGCCCGGGGAGCAGTTGGGGGATCGGTGCCTTGCTCAAGGGTCTCACCTCAGTCATGGTATTGAGGGTGGCAGAGAGCGCTGGTCATTCACTTCCCCCACCTACAATTCCCAGACTCGAACCCACGAACTTCGGGTTCACTTTCGGGTTACAAGTCCGACTCTCGGACCATTAGGCCACGACTTGAACATAAGAGGCAGAAACACTTATGTTATGGACTAAAACTGTATGATGAATAGCAGTAATTCCCCTTTTTATAACTATTTAAGGGAGTTTCCCCATGTTTAAAAAAATTTGTATTGGTCTTGTATTGCTTACATTACATAAACATTTCATGGATATCCCCATTTCTAGAAATTCTTAAATGTAAGTATTTTCCTAAACATTCTTTGCTGCCATTTTCAGTTCAGGTTTGTGGTGTTGAGTTTCTGAATTCAAGTCCTACTACATTTTTCCCTCTAATAAGCTTAGTGAGCCTAGTGGACGTGCAGAAAAACAGCCATTGTACTGCAGCCATCTCACATGACCCATAACATTCAAGAGTTAACTGTGATAGTGCTGTATGTTTGTAGTGTGGTAGAATTCCCTGAATTGCCAGTGTCCATTCTTCATACTTTAAGTTTCCCATGGCTTCTATCTTGTCACTGCACATCACTGTAGCCTAGTTATTGTTTAGTTCAACGACATTTGGTTTATGGGCTTATTTCACAGTTCTTGTAAGCATTCTACACTCAACAGCAGATAGTTCCTCTAACTGACCAAAGTGATGCTGATTATATCACACCAGTCTCACTAGAGTACTTTCTGTTGTTTTGCTATGCCCAAATATATGGTTCCTTTCTTACAACATTTAAATTATTTACTTTATCATTTCTGTCTATTCAAATGCACAGTAATTCAAAGAATAAACACCCAATCTATATCTATCTATCTATCTATCTATCTATCTATATATATATATATATATATATATATATATATATATATATGTATAGATACATAGATAGATACATAGATAGATAGACAGATAGATGGATATAGATATACACTCACTGGCCACTTTCATGCACATTCATGAAATTAACAAACAGCCAATCATGTGGCAGCAGTGCAATGTGTAAAATCATGCAGATACAGGGTAAGAGCTTCCGTTAATTTTCACACCAAACAACAGAATGGAAAAAAGAAACTGATCTTAGTTATTTTAACTGGGTATTGTTGTTGGTGCCAAACAGGCTGGTCTGAGTATTTCAGAAACTGCTGATCTCCTTAAATTTTCATGCACAACAGTTTAGAGGTCTAGAGTTTACACAGAATGACGAAAACAAAAAACATTCAGTGAGTGCTGGTTCTGTGCGTGGAAGGACATTGTTGAAAAGAGAGGTCAGAGGCAAATGGCCAGACTGGTTCAAGCTAACAGGAAGGACATAGTCACTCATATAATCACTCTTTACAACCATGGTGAGCAGAAAAGCATCTCAGAACACACAACATTGAGACGGATGAGCTACAACAGCCGAAAATCACATCAGGTTCCCCACCTATCAGCCAAGAACGGGAATCTGAGGCTACAGTGGGCACAGACTCACCAAAACCGCACAGGTGAAGATTAGAAAAACGTCGCCTAGTCTTTATTGTTTGGCTGATTGGATACTTGCATTCATTAGCAGATATTCCTAATAAAGTGGCCAATGAATGTATATACAGTATCCTTTGCAGAACCTGGAGGAACAGAGCATGGGTGCTTTTATGCCAAAAATGATAATGACCATAAATAAAATATAATTCTTCTTTAATGAAATTGTAAAACAAATAAGACATGATTGTCCAAATATTGTACTTACAGAATAGAACTCTTCAGTATACTGTGGCTGAAAATGAAATGTACAGTTAGGAATATGAACAACATGAGCAGCTTTTAATGGTTTCCCCCACAGGGGCAACTGAATAACACGTAAAGTTAAACTCCACAATTAATAACGCTGCTCAAACAGATCAGCTTCCAAAGCTTCACCGTTCATGCTTATATTGGTATCAGTCTCATAGATTGCCACCTAGCTAAGTTGAGTGCTATACAGTCACTGCTGTAACAACAGCATCGTGTAGCTGTATCACATTCTGGAACTTGGAATCCAGTGTTTGCTGTCTCCACTACTGCTACATTGGATTCTTCATGTACGTGACATTGAAAATCACAGGAAAACAGTGTGAAAAAATAAGCCCTTGCTCTTCGATTTTAGGAGCTAAGAGCGAAATCAGACTGTTATCACTTATGTTTGAGATTGCTGAAATTTTTTCTTATTAAATGCCACCTGTGCTAGTAATGTGACAGCACAGCGGCAGACAACTGCTAACTTCTCACAGGAATAAATATAGCACCAACCAACAAATTAGCACCAGAATCACATCAAAAAATATTTACACATATAGACTTTCCAACTACATTTCTTACTTTTGAAACTACACAATTACACTTCTAATTGCAGTTATTGTATGAACATAGGAGTATACAGTAAGCCAACGTTTCACTGATCTGCTCACTGCCCCATTTAGCATCATAGAGTTATTGTTACACCTAGTGGTCAAAATAGGAACTGCAACAAGCACTGATAGAGGCTCACTGGGACAGGACTCATACTGCCCCATGCTCACTCTATTAACCTTTTCAGTGGAGAGGACAGTTAATGACAGGGTTTCTGCATCACCATTATTATGCCAAATTGGGCTAGTATAATAGTATTGGGATAGTATGTTTTATAGTAAACAATTGGATATAAATCTAATAGTGGTACGTTCAGACAGTGTGTCTGTGCTGTACAGAACCATGTAAGATATGCTGCAGAAAGACTGAGGGAGGAAAAAATGAGGGATTAAGGAGTGGATAATGTCTGTATATCAAAAAAATGGGTGACCTTGTTTCCTATGCAAAGGGTGAAGAGAAGAAATGTGTCCTGGATTTCCAGTGCCTGATTTTTGGGCTAGTTTCAGGTCTTTTGGGATTTTTTTTAGATGTAGTTGGGCTGGAAATTTTGCTGAACCCTGGTGACCCTGTAAGATATAAGATCTTTGGGAAACACACATGTTGAAAAAAGGTTCATAAATTGCCCAGAATGAGCTGCTAGTCTGTTTACCAGATGACTGTATGTTGTCAAATCTCAACTGCCTATTTCAAGGTTACTCACTAGATAGCAAGCTAACAACCATCATACTGGTGCCTAAGCATTCTACTGCAGCTTGTTCGAATTACTTCCGCCCTGTTGCGCTCACCCCCATTGTAATGAAATGGTTTGAGAAACTGGTTTTGAGTCATCTCATAGTGGGCCTACCACCTACACTGGACTCCCACCAATTTGCATACCGCCCAAACAGATCAACAGAAGATGCCATGTTCACTGCTCTTCATTCAGCCCTCACCCATCTGGACAACAACAACATGTAATGAGGATGCTGTTCATTAACTTTAGCTCTGCATTTAACACTGTCATCCCCACTAAACTGATCACCAAGCTCAATGACCTGGACATCAGCACCTCCATATGCAGTTGGATTCTGGACTTCCTAACCAATAGACCTCAGTCTGTTAGGTTGGGCGATCATATGTCCTCTACCCTCACCCTGAACACTGGCATCCCACAGCATTGTGTGCTGAGTTTGCTGCTCTACTCCCTGTTTACCCATGACTGTGTGCCTCTGCATAACTCTGGATGATACGACCATCAGATGATACAAAGGTGGTAGGTCACATCAGCAACAATGATGAGTCGGCCTACAGGGAGGAGATCCAAAGCCTAGCAGCATGGTGCTCCACCAACAACCTCACCCTCAAAGCTGAGAAGACCACAGAGGTGACTGTGGACTTCCAGAAATCTATAAGTAGCAGACACTCTCCCATCTACATCAATGGGATTGAAGTAGAGTGTATCTCCAGCTTCATGTTCCTGGGTTCCTATGGTGTCAGGACAGATCTCTGAGGAACTGTCCTGACACCCTAATACTTCAATTCTGGTTAGGAAGGTGCAACCTTTACTTCCTGAGGAGAGTGACGAAAAGTTTCTATTGCTACACCATTGAGGGCATCCTGACCAACTCTGTCACAGCTCCATGGCAGCTCCATGGTGTCTAAAAGAAGAGCCCTGCAATGGGTGGTGAAAACCGCCCAACACATCATTGGTGCTGAACTACCAGCCATTGAACATCTTCACCACAGTATGAGACATCATCACAGACTCCTCCCATCCCAGTCACAAACTGTTCAACCTCCTTCCTTCCAGGAGAAGCTACAGGAACATTCGCACCAGAACCAGCAGGCTCAGGGCTAGCTTCTTCCCCATAACCTTTACCCTGCTGAACTCAACACTACACCGTTAGGCCACTAATGTTTTACTGTAATCTGTAATCATCCTGCAGGTCTATTCTATACTGTGTGTTCAGTATTATCTCTATAATTGTACTAGTCTAATTGTACAGGGTGTCCCAAAAGTCTCCATACATAGGAGAAATTAACACTTTTTTAGCAAAATGTCTTCCAAAATTTATTTATTTATTAACAAATTCAAAATGGAAGTGTTGCGGACCAACCGAGAAGTGGATGTCCATGAACATCCACTGATGAAGGCACATCCGAAGTGGTGCTGGCGTACATAGTCCCCTATGTATGGAGTCTTTCGGGACACCCTCTAGATTCATAGTATATATCCTAGGTTATCTTTATATATCTGTATATTATCTGTATATACATTGTATATTATCAGTGGAAAATCTGGGTACTGTTGTATATACAATGTACATATCTCTTACATATATTTATGACTAATACTTGCAGATATTAGATTTTTTTTAATACCTATTAGAGTTTTTCTATTATAACATAGTGTAATTTACCATTCATACTGTTATCTACTCACTAGCTACTGCACATTCACTGCCCATAGCCTTGTTATTTATTTACTGTATATATACACTGCCGGGCCAAAAACAAAGTCGCTGTTTAGCTTTTAATAGGCAAATACATAAGAGTCTATGAGTGGATCATTATTAGAGTGATGATAATGTTTCTAGCATGTTATATGTTTGGCAACAGTTCTTTTCATCTTAAAAGATGAAGTGTGTAGCTTTTTAGTTCTTTAATAACCATGTAGAAAGACGTATCATGGCCATATTCCAGGACGACACTGCCAAGATTCATCAGTGCTCATCTCTTGCATTGTCAATACAGGATCTTGACCAAAAACTGATGCACCGCTTGATGGAAATAAATGTTGTGATGTTATTTCCATCAAGAGGTGCATCAATTTTTGGTCAAGATCCTGTATTGACAACGAAAGAGGTGAGCACTCTGTAAAGTCTCCTCCAGCACATCCCAAAGACTTTCACTGAGGTTAAGGTCAGCACTCAGAGGTGCCACTTCATGTGTGAAAATGATTCTTTATGCTCTCTGAACCATTCTTTCACAATTTTAACCCTGATGAATCTTGGCAGTGTCGTCCTGGAATATGGCCATGATACGTCTTTCTACATGGTTATTAAAGAACTAAAAAGCTACACACTTCATCTTTTAAGATTAAAAGAACTGTTGCCAAACATATAACATGCTAGAAACACTATCATCACTCTAATAATGATTCATTCATAGACTCTTATGTATTTGCCTATTAAAAGCTAAACAGCGACTTTGTTTTTGGCCGGGCAGTGTATATTTACATATTCAACCTGCCCTTTGTTCATTTGCACAATGCTACTATTTGCACTTTTTGCATTTCTTTGCTGAGTACCTGTACTGTGCAATGACAATAAAGTTGTATCTATCTATCTATAGCATAAATCAAGTGTGATAGCCTCTTGAATTCATTTTGTTTGAGGCTATGTTGTTATTATGTCTCACTGCCCCAACAATATATATGCTACTGTCCCCTTGGCCAACTTTAGAGGACCCCAGTGCACCACCACCACCACCACCATCATCATCATAGAGCATTTATAACATATTTTAGAAGACCTCAGTGTGTGTCAGTCAGTGTGAACCTTATTTGAAAATGCAACATTTTGCCTGAGATCCTAACAACACGAAAAAAAACCCTCCTTGTTTTGATTTATTACTGCCATTCAAGCAATCAGAAGGTGCTTTGAAGGGTCGGAGGTAAGGCCACTCACACAGCAATGCACACACACAGCCACAGCCACACAGCCACACACACACACAGCCATCTTGGATTTAAGTGTGGAAAGAGAAATTAATGCGGTGAGTGTATATTTACACCAGTGACAGTGTGCATGGAGCTGCAGTGTTGTTTCGGTGCTGTTTGTGTGCATTTTTGCTGATGTTAGCACTAAAAGGCGCTCGGAGGTTTAATGGATTTAAACTCGCTTTGGTTCTGTGTGCGCGTGCATACTGTATGTGTGTGTGCGCCTGTATGTCTATATATGTGTGTATGTATGTGTGTGTACGGGGAGGCAGTGTGGAAAAAGAGATGGAATTAGAAGCTGAGAGATGGAGAGATGGATAGATAGATGACCATCTTGCTTTCCCAATATTTTCCAAACTGGTGCAGTTGCTTTTGGCAGAACAGCAGACCGCACCAGTGTCCATGTCCGCCCGGGCTGTGAGCACAGCTGAGGCCGGAGTGGAGCGCCGTGCAGCCGGACTCCTCACTGCACTGCTCCTGCTTAGCTTCCAGGCTAGCTATTCTCGGAGCTAAATGGAAGTCCTCAATAGCCACGTCTAATCATATTTTTATGAGCATTTGTCCATTCTAACCACCAGCTATCACTCATAACACTGCTTAATTTTGGTTCTCTGGGATTATAATAATTATAGCGTTCGCACTGGTAGCTAGCTAGTTCAGTGGCTAACCTGGGCAGTTTGGTATGCTAGTTTGTTTACACTCGCTGCAAACCTGCTGAGATATGCATTATAACACTTAGTTAAACTACCGAATAATAAATATGAAATAAAATATAATATAAAGTTATATATAATCTATATAAAATATAACAAAAAAAGTTGTATAACTTAATTCTTCAGCTGAACATAACTGCCGTATATGAAATGCTACGTAGCTAGTTTTAGTCTTAATTTGACAATTTTGAAACTGACGATATTTCTGTATATGAGTTGATAATGGTACTCCTGTGGAGAGCAGAAGGGGAAAACTCGGTTATTAAAATCCTCAGAGGAATTAATGTCTTATAAAAACTTCCACTGGAAGTTTTACGATGTGAAAACAGACTCTTGTCAAGCACAGAAGGGTTAATCTTCTCTCCTGTCAACACTAATATCTCAAAGTTTTTGCAGACAGGGACCCTTTTAGCTTTAAACAAATTCCACGAAACCCCTCATTACAGGTTTATTTTTTTTATGAACTGTTCAAATCTTGTTATTCAAATGTGTACAATTTATTCTGGCAATTTATTGGAGCCGAGGAGCATTTTATTCCTGGGTTTTACAGCAAAATAAGTCCAAGTTGATATTATATGCAGGAAGATTTGTTAAATTGAATGAAATTAAATTAGATTTGTTAAATTGAATTAAATTAAATTGTTAAAGGTTTGGATTAAACCCAATCTGTTCATGTGACCAGTCAAACAGGATAAGAACTATAAGAATTCAATAATAAATATAACTTTGGGGCCTCACTGTGAGACCCACTGATGTAGAATGTCATGAGTTTGCTTAATGTTGAGCCAACACTGATATATAATTTAAATTGATTTTACACATATAGCACTATTTAATTTAACGTATTTAATTTCTCAAGCTATCGCATATGGGATTTTTCTTCAATATCATACAGCCTTACCAAGAACCAGTGAAAGACAAGATACACTGGGTATTTTTATTTACTTTACAAATAGTGCATTGTACAGTTTAAGGTAAAAGAAGTTAAAAAAAAAAAAGAAAAAAAAAGGGCCTCATTTATCAAGTTGGATATAAATGGATTTACTCATAAATTGTTCATAGGAGCATTTACACAAGAAATCTCGTATTCACAAAAATTCAGAAAAACACGTTCGTATCCTACTCGTGCCCTTGAGTATGTGTAAATTTATACTTTATTAAGAAGATTAACTAATGTAAACCTCAACTTGATGGACTTCAAATCATATAGTCTGCATGTGTGACTGCACCTTTATATATAAAATATACTGTCGAGTTTAAATTGCTTATTTCTGTTATGTTTACAGCATTTAGCAGATGCCCTTATCCAGAGAGACTTACAGAAGTGCTTTGGAGTCTCTATCAAAAACACATCCTCATGCTAGTTCACTAGGTCAGGGACTAAGAATACCACTGAGAACATTTATTGAAAACCAGTCATTTTATATTATTGGCATTAAATAAAGAATACAAAATAAGGAAAGAGAGCCAAAACAAGTCCAAAAGACAAATGAAACTTAGTGGTGAGCACGTTTGCCTAGCACCTCTGGGGTTGGGGGTTCAAATCCCGCCACTGCCCTGAGTTTGCATGTTCTCTCCGTGCCTCGGGGAGTAGCCTCTGGGTACTCCGGTTTCCTCCCCCAGTCCAAAATGTGTTGTAGGCTGATTGGTATCTCTAGATTGTCCGTAGTGTATGTATGTGTGTGTATATACTTTTAATGATTTGTGTTATTTGGTAATAAACTGAGCTATAGATCCTGATTAAGTTCATGAAAATATAATTATGTGTTGCTATAAAACAGGGGTGTCTGATCTTATTCACAAAGGGCCAGTGTGGGTCCAGGGTTTCATTCCAATCAAGCAGGGGCCACACCCGATTCCACCTGATTAATCAGCTGATCTTCGCTTTCAGTAGACTCAGGTGTGGCTTCTGCTTGGTTGGAATGAAAAGCTGCACCCACACCAGCCCTCTCCGGATAAGATTGGACATCCGTGCTATAGAGTCTGTATAGCAGTCTGGCTTCAGGCTATGAACGTGGTGTACAACAGATGCATTGGGTTTTTACAGGACACTGTCAGTAATGGGTGTGTTTTTGTTTTTCTTTTCTTTTTCTTTTTTTTTTTTGGCTCATGTGACAGTAACTGCCTTGTGGGTTGTTTCGATTCAGAGGGCCATTGTATGATCTTGTATAATTGTATGCATGAGTTTATAGATCTATGCATGTACATGGATTCTATCTTATCAAAACCTTACATCCCAGATTATCCTTAACTAAAGATTCTAAACATTAACCAAAGGTTCGTACTGCTACTAGACAGTCTTTATGGCTATTTCAGTACTGAATTATAGCCATGTTCCAACAATGGACATGGCAATAACCATTTTCCTGTTAGTCCTGCACAGCTCGCTAACCCACTTCATGTTGCTGATGCGCTGGTGTTGAATGTTGTTCGGAAATTTTTTTTTTATAATATTAAAATTATTGTTAGCTAAATGATATGACCCTACTCCCTTCCCAGTTTGAATAAAACAGAGACTTAAATTCGTTGATTTGAAAAACATGTCTGAGACAGGTGGTTAACTTTTGTTGTGTCCACCACGTTTTTAAGACTGGAACCCTTATCCAGTAAACAGAAATGTTGAGATTACCTTTTGTTGAGAAGGATGCCGTGAATGACGCTTTGAATTTATCTCAGGATATAACCTGCTCATTTGTGAAATTGCTAATTAGTATAGTTTGGACAGCAGCTCTGTCTTAGAGGCAGAGCCAAATGAATAACAACCTGTGCAATTCATTTTTCAAAAATTCTCAGTCTCAGAGGCAGCATAGCGTTTCTCTGTTTAAAGATCAGGTCCAGAAAATTTCACAGAAAAAAAAAAAAACATCATATCAGACTGTATTACAGCTCAGTATGATAATTTCCTACCTTAAAGTAAACTAATGTTCTGTTCTGTGTTGGCCATAGACATAAGTTGAGGACCATGACATCAAATCCCCGCTTTTCCAGGGAATGGGGCCTCACAGAACGAATGTAATGGAACGGTTCAGGTTTAATTTGTCTGGATGGCAGAAGAACATGAGACTCTTGACAGATCTTCGACACACACCAAATCGCCTATCGACCTGCAGTAAAATTCCAAAAAATGAAAAAAAAAGGAAATTCTGTACTCTCTTTGCTGATGCTTTCAGGGCTGACGCATGGACCAAAAAAAATTATGTTGCATTAGTACTATTAATCATCCAAAAAAATAATTATATATGAGCTACAGTGGAAGTGACAACAGCAAAAGGTGAATAATGTTGGCATGTGGACAGAGGACTAGAAAGCTGTCATATAAATAGAGATGCCAATACCAGCTTATTAGTTTTTAAAGAAAACAATATTGGATGTGTATTATTATCAGCAGCTGATATTCAGGGGTTTTGGTATCGGTATCAGAAAAGAAAAAGTGGTATTCTGCCTCTACAGCTTTACACGTAAATAATAATATTTGAGAAATAACACTCCAGATGTGTCCCAATATCTGAAACATCTGAAACGTGCGGCGGAAGTAAACATTGTTCGCACCGTGGTGTTCTTTCCCTTGGTCTTGTCTCTGTTTCCTTGTATTGGGACACTGTAGTGTCTGTTTGTATAATAATTGTTTATTGTTGTTATCTCATCAGTAAACAGGCCCTATTGCTGTTCATATGCAAATTCTTACCATATTTGATCCACATTTGAGCACATTTGAACATTTCTATGATAAAGAATGTTAAAAAGGTAATAAAATAACCGCGACCCAGTCCTTTAACAATACATGCGTCTCAGTTTAGATAAACTATGCGTGACAAGAGTAAGCTAGGAATACACAAAAAGGGATTGACCTGATTATTAAATACAATTGAATCTGAAGGGAATCTGAAGGGTATCTGTGCCTCAGCTTCAGCGCAGATCCTATATGACTGAGCCAGATTAAAGTAAACTAGGTCACTGTGCCACAAACAAACGTAGACGGAAAACTGCCACAGATTTTTGACCAGCCAGCATATCTAGTTTACAAGCTAGAATTTTGCTCCTTAGAAAGTTCCTCCTTTTGTGAAATAATGAATGAATCGGTTGCATCATACGGTTGAGCTGCAAAACATCCTTTGATCAAAAATAGCTTTCCACAGAAAGACCTTTATCGCCATTGTACTAATATTGCAACACGGAGTGTAACACAGTGTGTAAGACGTTCTGCAGCTTCAGCTTCTCGGCTTCATCGGCTCTTCAGGTCATCCAGTGCGGCTCGAAGCTGCACGAGAGTTTTCACTGAAACAGGTTGGCTTGCATGAGCTTGCTTTGAATGGTCCACGATTGAAACTCTATTCTTGGCCTCAATTATTCAGGTCTCATTTGATGTATCAGCAAGTGCTTCATTTACAGAGGTGACAAACATCCGCCCCATTCTGAAGACCTACCTCACCAAGACCAATCACAGCAATGTATTCATTTCATAAATCCACATGTAATAGATTAATAGAAATAATGAGGAACATTTACACAGATTAGGCTTGTGTGATATTGATTTTTTTTTTCCCTGATTGTGATTTTCCATTATAAAATATCGCAGTATTTATCACGATTTAATCATCCAGAACCGTTAGCCTAAAAAAGACAGGAAAACAAACATCTCCACCATTTCATGTTTATGGAGACTAGGGAAGGAATAACAATATAATCAACAATATAATGTGGCGATCGTGAAAACGCAGCTGGATGGTGGATTTTTAAGTGATTAATATGCAGTAAACAGATAACAAAGGTAATATTAAGAGGTGATAATGAAAAGGTAATATCATATTTTCGATGTTTACAAATCGGTTGTTTAATGACTACATGGTTGACATCTTTGATGCTGCTCACAATGTTGAGCAGGAGATCGCCAGTCAGAAAACAAAAACAGTGTATTGAATTGCTTCCTAGTTTTCATCACCCTTAACATTATTTGTCCAGTGGTAGATCTGACACTTTGTTCTAGGCCTGTTTAATCTTTTTCGGTCAAAAACTGTCCTTTTTCTCCATTTTAGCCAAAAAACCGAAAGAGCAGTTTGGACTATTTTTGGCCAAAATGTTTCGGGGACATCCCTAATAATAAATATAGTCAGCAAATCTCATGCGAGCTAACTCGAACATACAATGATAGATTGTATTTCACATTAATGAACTCAAAACATTCTCCAGTAACCATGACAGAAAGCGAGAGAATATGAGATTGGTAGGATGGGGGCGGGGCTTAATGGAAATATCTGTTAATATAGCAGAGTTCGTAACACCTGCGCAGATCATAACAGATTAATGTGCGAATTAGGCCATCTCTCGTTTTATTGGAGAGAAAAAGACGGCTTTTTGAGACTTTTTGAGTGATGACTCATACTAGCGTACTCTGAATTTTGCAGAGCTCCTGTGTTAACAGTTAGTAGGTCTGGTAATATAATTTGTGATAAGCGTCACTGGATAGCCTGACAGTGTGTAGGGATGATGATATCGTTATATCACACAAATCTAATGCAGGTAATATTTTAGACTCAGTACATTATATGTGTGTGTTCATAGATATAATTAAAAAGGTTTAGCAGTTTTGAAATCATTATGTTCTCTCCAAAACACTTCATTATTATGAAAAAGATGTGCAGAGCATAATCTTTTCCAAATAAAACTGCAATAAACAACCAGGCAGCATTTTAAAGAAGAGATAGTATTCTGTATATTAGTTCAGTCCACATTGTCCCCTATAGTATAGTGATGTTTAATGTGTGTAATTGTATTTTTATCAAGAAGCTTTACATTCCAGTGAGCTAACAAGAGCAAAGTGTACGGTTTGATGTTAAGGTCCTAAAGTGGGCCTCTCAGACTGCAGTATGTTATTTTGAGATAAAGTTCATTTGTAAGGTTGGGCACTTTTACCCGTCTTCATGTCAGAATAGTCGTAGAGTACAGTGTCTCTTAGTAGCCCATTAAAAGTGAATGATTTGTTGGTATTAGATGGACTAAAATCATTTCCTTTCTCTCCTCTTTGCAGGTGACAAAGAGCATGTTTAGTGCCTCAAGAAAGAAATTTATGGAGGGGCTTGATAATGACTATCCAGATGACAGCATGTACTACAGCCAACCATCGATTTTCACACATCGACCTGAGAAAGACGTAAGACGTAAAAAACATAGGAATACAGCTAACACCAAAAATGTTTAAAATAACATTTATCTGAGGGAATTTAAGAATGTTAAACCGCAAAATTAGCTGGAGATTTACAAAAATGTTCATGTTCAATGCTCATTTCTCTCTATTCGAATTACCTCAGAAGTGGGAATTCAGAACTGGGAATTACATCATTTTTGACCTCTGTGCACTCAAGCTACAAAGTGGGGGAGAAAAACCACAGACACCTCCGTGTTCATCTTTTGTTAGCAACAAGCTAGCCAGCTAACTGTGATGAGTGATGTATATGTTCCTCCTGTAAACAGTGAACTGTATAATCAGTGTTATAGTTTTAACAAGCGAATATGTCTGTATGTTGATTGAGCTAAAGCTAATATTTGTACATACAGTGTAACTCATTTAAAGGTAAGAAGTACTGCTGTGTTTACTGTTCATGCTGTGAGCAGCCATGTTGAAGTGACGTCACTTGCTGAACTCAGGGTTGAATAGACCTTCCCGAGGTTTTTGTTTTCCTAGTAGAAAGGTCAGACCTTATTCCTTGTTCTCTAAATACCTGGAAATTTGTTATTTTTATTTTATAATTAATCTGGCAAATTTGGTCTTGAATTACATTTGTACAGACATTAAAAAAGTCTTCAATTAAACGTAGTGATACCTGCATATACTCTATTGTTGGTGCTTTTGTGGCATTTATGGCATTTATGCCTCTTTATTCAATTGTGTTAAAGAACTAAATTTAATACAAGCAAGAAAAACTGGGTCTGTTTAAAGTTATTAACTTTGCATGTACCAAACTACCAATTTATCACAGGAGGCTCCAGTTGACTTGCCGTTTTGGTTTATGGAGCCGGGACAAGTGACATTTGCCTTGTGACTAACTCAGGACTATCTTTACATCGGAAGGGAAGAAATTAAATAAGTGTAAACGCTGGAATTATACAAATATTTTTATATCTTATGGATGTATACTGTGTTCAGAAGACATGCAGTAACCAAATTAGAAAGCGTTCATGGATTTCGGTTCCCTGGGGCTTGAAGCTTTCCTCAACTTTAAACCACAGGTTCTAGACCACAGGTTGAGGTTTTATTAAAATCGCATTGAAAGTCAAAGCCAATATCGTACATTGATTTGTACAATCTCGTTAAAGGTGCTTCTGGTGAAATTTTCATCTTCATCTGACGAGCTTTGAGATTTTACGTCGAAAGTTATATTCCTGAAAAATGTATCATTTCCCATGTCCGCTGATGATGTCGCTAACTCTACTGTAGTAACCATTTCGAACTAGGAAGTGGAATTGTATGTGGCGTGCACAGATGAGCGGAGTGATACACACAGTGAAACGTCCCGGTGCAGTTATAGGAAATATAGCCACTCTTGGAACGCTGCTCAATCAAATTAGTGAACCGGAACTAACTGCCATATAATAACTGAATAATAACTCTAACGACTTTGATAATGGTTAGTAAAGATAACATCATGGACCTCCGATCTAAATGCCCCATTTAAAGAAAAAAAAAACAAAACAAAACATTTTATCTATTCTTCTTAACAAAACTGTTCCCGTGATCATGAAAGACTATGAATGAACGGCAGTTCCACAATTATTAAGAGTTAGATGTTTTTGAGCATTCCCGTGCGGCTTATGGAAAAATAAAAAAAAGTAACACACATCCCCTCTTCTTTTTCAGATGCTGGCATCTTCAGCTCCTTCATCATCGGGTCAGCTGTCACAGCTGGGTGCAAGTTTATATGGCTCGCAAAGTACGACCTTATACACTGTGTAGTACCAGTTTCAGCTCCATACTAATCTATATTAGAAAAAGGGAATTTGTGAAGAATGAATTTTATGTCTTGCATTCAGTGGTTTAAAATACCAGTTGTATTATATTTACATTTTATTATTAGAACGTTTTTTCTTTTATTTACCTTGTGGCATGACCTTACTGATCCTTATGTTAGATGAAATGTAGAAAAGCTCTTTGTTTTTTAAGTTAGAATGCATTCAGTAGTTTTTATTAGTGCATGAAATAATTTTTTTGGTTTGTTAAACATTTTTTGCAAATTTAATAAAAAAAAAAATGTCATAAATTGAAGGAAACGTGCTGGAGCTTCACATTTAAAATCAAGACCAACAAAGTTACATGATCCCAGCACTTGTGCTTTTATTTATTTTGACCTACACATAATTTTTTTTTTTTTTTTTTAAGATAAGATAAGATAAATGTTTGTTATTGCACCAGAATGTTTGTGCTGTTAGTTCGAATTGTCACACCTGCTGGTTGCTGTAGATAGCATTCCTTTTGATGTAGACTTTGGAGGTTTTGTTCTTCGTCTCTTTGGATGTGTGTGACTCATAACCCGCACTCTTTGATGCTGTGCAGATGTGCTAGGCTTCCCGATGAGGGGGATGAACAACAACAACCCGCAACTCAATCGCAACTTAGCACAAAGCACGCAGTTAAATAGTCATGGCACACCCACCACTGGTGTCCCGTCAATGTCCCTCCATACTACAACCTCACCGAGTAGGTGAGACAGTGATGGGTGTACAGCTGTGGTTAGAGTTGGTACATTCAATGCATCACACACATACACGCACATGCACACTCACATTCATCCCAACAAAACCAACTCGTAAAAATGAAATTGCATAAATTCTTTCTAAACTGTCTGTTACCATGCAAGCTTTTAAAGACACAGTCAGTTTTCTGGTAACAGGAAAACACCAGCTACGTGTGTAGTTATGCCATCTTAAACAGTTTCTGCTCCTTCACAGGGGGATTTTGCCAATGAACACGAGGAACATGATGAATCATTCGCAGGTGGGGCAGAGCATATCGATGAGTGGACGGAGTAACAGCATGAGCAGCTCTGGCCTGGGAAGCCCAAACCGCAGCTCACCCAGCATCATCTGCATGCCCAAACAGCAGCAGGCCAGGCAGCTGCTCACCATCAACAGGTGAGCTATCACATACCTGATAGCTACCTGGGTATAATCTTGTACAAAATCTTACACCAGTGTGGTACAAGCTAGATTGCTAGATGCATACGTACAGCTTACATCCACCAACACTAAAGACATTAAAGACGCATAAAGAAATTAGGGCATCTACTTTATGTCCATTAGAGCTCATTTCACAATAAAAGCTAAGAGACAGATTTGATCCACCTTTTATTTGCTATATCAGATTTTCAGTCGGTCAAAAGTTTACATACATTTTTGTTAGTATTTGGTGTCGTTGCCTTTTAATTGCTTGAACTTGAATCAAACTCTTGTTGTAGCCTTCCACAAGCGTCCTACAATACTTTGCCAGAATTGTTGTTCATTCCTCCTGACAGGACTGGTGTAAGTCGGTCAGGTTTGTGGGCCTCCTTGCTCAGACACACTTTATCAGTTCAGTCCACAAATTTGATATGGGATTCAGGTCAGGGCTTTGTGCTGGCCTCTCCAATACTTTCACTTTGTTGTCTTTAAGCCATTTTGTTACAACTTTGGAAGTATGCTTAGGATCACTGTCCTGCTAGAAGACCCAGCTGTGCCCAAGTTTTAATTTCCTGGTTCATGTTTTGAGGTGTTGCTTCAGTATTACTAGATAATCCTCCGTTCTCATGATGCCATCTACTTTCTGAAGTGCACCAGTCCCATCAGATTAAAAGCCTCACCTCACTCAGCCTCCCACATTATTCACTCAGACCATTTTGGGTTTAGTCTACAACCATATCCAAGTGCAGACTCGAAGTGAGTTATACAATAAATGTAATTTATTTATTTATTTATTTATTTTAGGTTTATGGTTTTGTGGTGCTCGGTTTTTCTTGATTTGGTGATTTAGTAATTTAGTAAAGGCAAAACTATGTGTTCTTTTAAATACATATTCTGTTGTGAATCATTGTGTTTAATAGCAAACAGGCACGGTAGCTTTTATATGAGAAGTACAGAAAAGATCCACACCAGAAACGGAGGAGGACTGAAAAAATATACGAGATAGTATAATGATAGTTTCAGTTTACTATTTGGTAACAACTATTAATCATGTTTTTAAACAATATGCTAATCTTAATAAATGTAATAAGCATGACACTGACACTTTTCCTAGTGTACCTAATAACCAAGGAGTCAAGTTTTCACTAAAAGATTTTTCAGGTAGGTCCTTCTGCAGGGATTTGTGAACAGGTATTTCAGCTTGTCCTTTATAGAAGAAAGTTACTAGTTTGGGTGACGCCCACTGATGATGGTCACATGCATATGGCCTCTTCTTTCTTCTCCACTGACTTTTCAGAATTTCTGCATAATTGGCTTATTAAGAAGCCAAAAATGATCAGTTGTAGAGAAATATTCCCATAAGTTCCAGGTGTATGCCTTGATATAGCATTATTTTTCTCTCTGTGCAGTATGTCAGGGTTTGGAATGGGACGGAATCCTGCATTTGGTTTAAGCAATTCATTCTCAAGTAGCATCTTTAATGGAATGGGTAAAGAACCATTACATTACACCAAACACACAAAAAAAGTTTGATTGTTTCTCGGTGCATGCTGTTTTGGAAGCTAATGGAAAGATCCGTTTGTAGATGGGAGTGAAAACGTGACTGGGCTGGACCTGTCCGATTTTCCTGCCTTAGCCGATAGGAGTCGAAGGGAAGGAAGTGGCAATCCGACCCCACTGCTCAACCCACTGGCTGGGAGGGCTCCATATGGTAAGGGAGAGAAAGAGAAAGGCTCCAATTATGGAATCTTCAGAATACCCTCAGCGAAGGTTGCTCTTATGGCCCTCATCAGCCTTTGATTTTACTAACCTTGACTTCTTTCTAGTTGGAATGGTCACAAAGCCGACACACGAGCAGTCCCAAGACTTCTCCATCCACAACGAGGACTTTCCTGCGCTTCCTGGACCCAACTATAAGGATCCCTCATGTAGTATCGATGATAGCAAATCGGTATGCTATAGTAACTGCTGGGTTATCACACAAAGTCTACACACATGCTCAGGGATCTGCTCTTGCCGTTCCTCCTCTGTTGAGTTTTAATAGCATAAATAGCTAATTAGGAACTCTAGATAATCAAGTTAGCAAGTTGATGCGACAAAGTTGTGACTGCTATGGACTATGTGAAAGGACATAGACTGTACAGATTGCCAGTGAGTTTGCTGTAGTAACATTGCTCTTTCCTGCAAAGGGTGAGTTTCAAATTAATTTCAAATCTATTCCCTACTGCAATTTCCTTCCCTCGTGCTGCAAGTGGCCACTAGGCGAAGTCAGTAAGGGCGTGTTAAAGACAGCGTAGGAACACAGAGTAGGATTTCTGTTTGCTCTCTGACTGTACTTTATGTATTTCATCTAAACCGTAGCTTTTCAATCTTGGGGTTTAGTGAGATGCGGATTGGGTCACATGAGATTTTTTTAACAGCCATTATTTATTTTATGTAGTTCCGCACCTAAAAACTTGATTTATGGAATATTTAATAATAATTAAAACCATCAGGTTATTATTATTAACATTTCATTAGGCTCCATTGAGTTTTGAGCTCCTCTTAAGCTGTGTTCAACATGCTGTCATGTTAATCCAATTGGCCTTCTCATCGGACAATGGCAGTGTATGGAGAAATTATTTGAAATAGAAATAAATACAGTACATTCATGTGATATTTTGCATTTCAATTAAATAGCCTTCTGCAGCAGCACACACTCTGGAGTTACTTAGTGAATGTTTTAACTGTCACACTACATAGAAGTAAAATATCTTATTGGATTAACAAACTCCGTGTGATCATGTACAGTGGTGACACATTTATATTTACAGATATTTGAACGTTATATTTACTGAACTAGCACAAGAAAGCGCCGAAGTGAATGCTCCATGCTACAACATGCGTAGGCTGAGTTGCTTTTTGTGTAAATTTGGCTTTGTGCTCATGAAAATATTTGTTAGCAGTTATTTATAGGACGCAGGATTCAGTGCCTTTGCGTGCACCAAATTAAAGTACTGATCTAGTTTGGATGTAACAGCCGTGATGAGACGAACACTTTTGACTCATTAGTTGTGTCGGTGCTCTCACTGGTGAGTGTCTGCAGTTTTGCTCCTTTACGCACAGTGATTCATAAAAGGATCATTAAATATGTAAATATTAGGAAGCCATGTGTTTACCCTGTTGATGCATAACAGTTAAATATGATATGCGAGTAGCAGCGCTATAATTTAAATTATTTCCCACTGGGAATTATTGGTGGTTGAGGTTTCAAGAGACTTTTGAGCCCATAAAGTTCCTGACCACCACATGGGCTAGTCTCTTAATAACAGAATGCATAAGATTTATGGCATACAGATTGGTGACAAACTAACGGAAAACTGGTGGCTCTGTTATGCTCCGAGAGGCATTTTGCTGGCATGTTCGGGCTCCACTTGTCCCCTTAGAGAGAAGCATGACTGCAACGTTATTCTGACTGATCACCTTTAGACTATGATGAATTATTTCTATCCTGATGGGAATGGTCTCTTCTAGGATGACAATGTCGTGAGGGCTCACTGAATAGTTTAAATATGAATATGGCCTTCACGGTCACCAGATTTCAGCCCAATTAAACACCTCTGGGAGATTGAAATGTGAGATAGCGCTCTCCACCACCACTACCACCATCATCATCAAAACATCGGTTGAGAGAATAACTTTGGAAGAGTGGTGTTCATCCCTCCAGGACAGTTCCAGAGACACTTTGAAGCGCAACACCTTACCAAGACAGTTTATGTTAATCTTTCCTTTGATTTGTCACCTAACTGTATTATCAAATCATTCAATTTACTGAACCTCATGTCTCATGAACAGTGTCCTTTCCACTCAGTGTGTTAGAGACTGGAGTGTTGTCAAATCAAACCTGATGGCCTCTGTTTGCTTTTGTGAGGTTTGCTGTTCTGTGGTCTTTAGCTTAGCTTCCTTCTCTCCGTCACAGAACTTAAACTCGTCTGGTAAAAACGTGTCTAACACAGATTGTCCCAAGTTCCCTGGAAACAAGAGCTTGACGACACAGAACAACAATCATCAGAAGAAAGGAATTCAGGTGCTACCTGATGGTGAGAGTCTCACTTATCTAAATGAATACAACAACTTGTGTAAACAGCTGTGTGTTTATTTTGGGACGTCTTTTATTTTGGGGTGTCTCTCCCCTCCCCTCTCCACTCCCTGCCCCACCCCCGTTTTTTTCTCCAGGCCGAGTGACGAACATTCCATCTGGGATGGTGACAGATCAGTTCGGGATGATTGGCTTGTTGACGTTTATTCGGGCAGCGGAGACGGACCCGGGCATGGTGCACTTAGCGCTGGGCAGTGACCTGACGACGCTTGGGCTCAACCTAAACTCACCAGAGTAAGTTCTAACTCACATCATTATGCTAGTCTTCACCAATTAAAATCACAACCACTGGGTGCCAATTGCCCAAATCAATACTTTATAGTCTCGGATACAAAATATAGTAAAGATGCTGCTGTAGAGCCAGAACTGACCAGCTCTTTGGATGATAATGATGGAGAAGAGGTGATGACATCTTCTCCCATCACTGTTCAGTTGGGTTGAGATCTGGTGACTTTGAAGGTCATAGCATATGATTTACATCGTTTTCATCCTCATCAAACCATTGAGTGAGTCCTGTGGATGGTAACATTGTCATCCTAGAAGAGAGCGCTCATATCAAGCTAGAAACGTTTCACCACAGGATAAAGGTGATCCACTAGAAGAACTTTGTCTTGATTTGCACTGACTCTTCCAGCTCGTTTTGTCCCCCCTTGTTGTGTTGATTGTTTTTTTAATATATCTTGCCCAAAAGTGTGACTCTGTAGGATTTTCATTTTGTTTTTCATTTACTTTTCATTGACTGTTTAGGTAGTAAAGGTCTTGTATTTGCAGTAGTCTTTCTAACTGTGGTTTGTTTTTCTCCAGTCATCTTCCACATGAAAGTACAGTTCATAGTAAAAAATAAATAAATAAAAAAATTAGCAGTAAACTCATTCATTATTTAATACAGAGCTGAAGCTTTTTGGTTCTGGAATATCTCATATGCTGCTCTTGACAGAAAACATTATTTATAGGATATGTTGTGATTTTGCAGAAACCTTTACCCCAAGTTTGCCTCTCCTTGGGCCTCCACACCTTGTCGGCCTCAAGATATCGGTGAGTGTCAGACCTTATGCACTGAAATGAAATTCTTGGCTAAAATTTGAGACACTCTGAATTTTCTTTTATTAGTAGTAATTAGCTTTTTGTACATTTGCATAAATTGTAGTAATTTATTTAGCTTTTTGTGATTTTTACAAATTGAAAACAATTAATGAAAACCCAAACCTGTAGATGAAAAATTCTCTGTAGAAAACTGAAAAAAAATTTTTTTAATGCATCCCTAATATTGCCTGTACTGTATTGGCTTTATAAAATTGACCTCAAGGCAGAGACACGGTGAATCTCTGTGTAGCTCAATAACACAGTCATATCCTCCCTCTCTTTCAGACTTTCACGTTCCATCAGAATATTTAACCAACATTCACATCAGAGATAAGGTAGGTTGGGCACACTTTTTCACATTAATGGTTCAGCGCCCCACTTCTGCTAATTATTGATCTGATGCCCGAGCAAACATGTACCACATAATAGTTTCTCCATTGGAACTGAGCTTGTATTTTTATGAGGTAAACTGTATGAATTGATCTGCTGACCAGCTAATGCTGTTGTTTTTATCCCTCCCCCCACCATGTACCCTGTTTGTGTGCACTAGCAACACCAAACAAGCATTATTCAAACCGGGCGATAGCTGTAGAGCCATTACTGGGCCCCATAGACGGAAGTTGAGTTCTGCCTTTCTATTAGCGTGATTGTGTTGGGGAACAGGCTTGCTGTGGATGTGTGTGACTGAAGCAGAGGCAATTTTGTGTTGTTTTGGAAAAGGTTAAGGTAATAGAATTTTTACCCTCTCCCCCTCTACAGCTTGCTGCAATAAAACTCTCACGATATGGAGAGGACCTGCTCTTCTACCTTTACTACATGAACGGTGGAGACCTTCTGCAGCTCTTAGCAGCAGTAGAGCTGTATGTATGCTAAATCCTTCTTTTTAATGAATATATATCTGAAAGATGTGGTACTTTTTCGGGTCCAATATTATATAAAAGTTTATAATTTATGATGCAATGTAATTTTACTTCCTTATGTTCTGGTCCACAAGGGCAGTTTCCTTCAGAACTAGTGGAGTATTCTCATATGCTCGCTTCCTTGTCAATTACCAATAGCAAAGTTATCACTATCCAAACCCGCGCTAGTCCTCTTTCCCCCATTCTCATTTTGTTGAGGAGTTGAAGAAGTGTAAGGCTAGGCAAATACTGTTGACTATTCATTATCCTGCCTATGACAATGCTTAGTCACAGCAGGGTGTGAAGTCACCCATCTAGGAAGGAAAAGGTAAGATCCTTTGCTGCATTGTTGTGGCAGGAAAATAAATGGGCAGAATGCTTTACTGTTCAGCCCCATGGAAAGGGATTAGTGAGCTGCAGGCTGACATTAAGGCTACCTTTTGAAATTGCAGGCGGATCTTCCACATGACACAGCTGCTTAAATGTTTAACCCATTTTGTGGTAAATTCACTGATTCAAGTGATTCCTCCATAAAGTATTCCTCAAATATAACAATATGTCCTCACTGTTGCTGAGTACCCTTCCCTTTGGGCTACCATTGGCATCCAGGGTGTTCACAAAGTCACCTTAGATCTCCTACAGTGCCAAGGTCTGTGCATACACCTTAATCTGGATGACTGTATCTATTGTATGGGCAGTCCCAGTAGCAGGTGACGAGGCCACCAAATATCCTGATCTTAGATGCACAGAACAAGAAAATCACAGAACAAGTCACTTGAGTCCTTCAGTGGCATGAGGCTTGACTCCTGCCATGTGAGCCTTTCTTGACAGAGCCGTCTTATTTATGGATGCCACAAATCAGCCATATGCAGACTTTCTGAATCTTGCTGGGATGCTATTATTTGATACTCATATACTGCAAACTGGAAAAACAAGTGATGTTTAGGTTGGGGAAGCAATCTCTGGAAGTGGACAGACACATTTTCTGTCTTAAGAGTCTTGCAGCAGCCCTGTGGCCAGACAAGGAAGTAGTTGACTCATGTGCAGCACCTACAGAAGAGTTGAAATTGATTTGTTTACAATCAATCAGACAGTTTACCCATTCTGTGCAAAATGGACCATGATTCTTCCTGTTGTCAATGTTTGATGATGGGCCCTCTGTGTCCACTACCGAAGACCTGTAGTCCTGGTTGAACAGGTCACTATGGCATAGCATAAATTATTGGTCTAGCCCCTGACCCCGGAATACTGGCATGTTTGCAAAGGGTCAGACACAACAGTTGTATGCAAGCGAGTGCAAAGTACCTCACTATGGTATGGAGTAAGCATCTCTTTTGGGTCTACCCTAAACGTGTCCATGGTTACCCAGGACTGATAAATGGTATGCCACTGGGAGCACATAGTCAACATCTCTGACCTCCATGTTCAACAGCAGTCCTGCAGTGGGTCTTGCTGTGGTGCTACTTACCATATGAACCAATGGAAGGTACAGATATAAAGTGTCTGCTATTCAGAACAGCTTTATTGCTGGCCATAACTTCAGCCAGACAAGTCGATGAAACACATGCATTATCGGTTAGCACAGTATCTGTGTTGAGCATTGGAGTTTAGACATTACACTGTGGCCAAACTTTGTATTCTTGCCATAGATATTGAGGCAGTGGTCTGTTAGTAAACCTCTGCTCAGCCATGAGAATTTGCCCAGGCTTGTGTCCATTGAGGTCTCTCAAACGTTATATTGAAGTGGCCTCCAGCTGCTTTTTGTAATGTTGAAAACCCTCATTTGATTAATTAGATATACAGCCTCAAGTAGTTCTGAAGAAAACCATTCTGGTGGTGTAGATCATAAGGAAGTTGAATGGAAGATTATGTATCTAACCATGGTTGTCCGACCAAATGGATGACCGCTAGGCCACCTGGCCATCCCTTGGGTTGATGTGAATGACCAGAGGAGGAGCTTTGATACAACTTTTTATAGGCTACCAACGTGAGGTAACTGTCACGAGGTGATGACTTTGCTACTGGTACTCAGCAAGGAAACAAGCATATTGGGATATACACCGATCGGCCTTAACATTAAAACCACTGACAGGTGAAGTGAATAATATCTCATTAAAATAGCACCTGTCAAGGGGTGGGATATATTAGGTAAAATAGCAGTCAGTTGAGTGAAGTAAGTGAACAGTCAGTAGCGAAATAGCAGTCAGTTGAGTGAAGTAACTGAACAGTCAGTTCTCGAAGGCGATGTGTTGGAAACAGGAAAAATGGTCAAGCAAAAGGATCTGAGCAACTTTGACAAGGGTCAAACTGTGATCCGAGCATCTCCAAAACAGCAGGTCTTGTGGGGTGTTCCCGGTATGCAGTGGTTGGTACCTACCAAAAGTGGTCCAAGGAAAGAAACCGGTGAACTGGTGACAGGGTCATGGGTACCCAAGGCTCAGTGATGCACATAGGGTGCGAAGGTTAGCCCTTGTGGTCTGATCCCACAGAAGAGCTACTGTAGCACAAATTGCTGAAAAAAGTTAATGTCTAGGTGCCTGTGCGTTGATTTGCACAGAAGAGTTTGCACCAGGATGCACTATGAGAAGAAGGCAAGCCGGCGGAGGCAGTGTGATGCTCTGGGCAATGTTCTGTCTGGAAACCTTGGGTCCTGGCATTTATGTGGATGTTACTTTGACACGTACCACCTACCTAAACATTGTTGCAGCCCAAGTACCCCCCTTCATGGCAACAGTATTCCCTAATGGATATGCACCCTGCCACATAATATTGCGCCCTGCCACACTGCAAAAATTGTTCAGGAATAGTTTAGGAATATGACAAAGAGTTCAAGGTGTTGGCTTGGCCTCCAAATTCCCCAGATCTCAATCCAATCGAGCATCTGTGGGATGTGCTGGACAAACAAGTCCGATCTGTGGAGGCCCCACTTCTCAATGCACGGGACATTCCTAGAACCATGGTTATATACATTCTGCAGCAAAAAATGGGCCAAGTGTTAAACTGAATGGAACAACAATGACATGTCCATGTGTTAAAGGCTATCTGCAAGTTTCCACAAACAAATCTAAAGGAAAGCTATTATGTATTAACTAATGTTGTATGCTGATTCCAGGTTTACTTGTTTAACTATTTTTCCATGCACTTTTTTGCTTTGTCCATTTTGTACCCCAAAGTGGATCAAGGAAAAAAGTGCATGAAGTTTAATATTTTTGATTTTGCAATCAATAAAAAGTTAACAAACAAGTCAAGACTGAAGCAACAGTGATCTGCTACGCTGGCCATCACTTTACTATTAACCTTAGAAACAACTTTCAGTCATAAGCGTTTAGATCTAAATATTTTTAGATTATAAAGATTATATAGTCTTCAGAATTAGTGACACCTTTCAAAAATCGGGCAATACTTTACCTTTGACAACAACAAAAAAAATCATTCTCATGAGGACTTCTTTTTCATAATCATAATTTCTTCAAAGAACATTTGACAAAATAACTTCAAAGAATATTTAAATAAATAAAATAAATGCCATCACATATTAACTGTGATTTCTGGTCAAGAGCTTTCATAGTTAATGTTAGTTTTAGTTAATATGTGGGATTAGGTCGTAATTGTGCTCTGAGACATCATAATATTTAGTAGAGTGTGCATCATAACTTAATATAAAAAACAAAAATGAAAAACTAAAATTAGAAAAATGCAAAAAATGGGATTAATGTAGGCTTTGAAGGCATAGACTGTGTTTAGTCAAGAAGAATTTTTTTTTTCACCTTACTTTAAATCAAATTAGCATGAAAGTTTGAGTTAGCATTTCCAGCATGTCTGATTAACTGGAGCTCACTCATTTGAGTCGGCTACAGAAATGAGGACTGGCTGAAGAAAGCAGGCCATCTCATTTTGCAGAGGAGAGGCTTTAAGTGTGCACATAAGTGTGCTAGAGCTCAGTTCAGCCTTTTGTGATGACCATATCATTTACCGCTGGCCCAGGTATGTAAAGTGAAACCTGAAAGGCTCCTTTTGATCTGCAAGCTGCTTCATTGTGTTAGATGAATGCAGGAGGAGCTTTGAAGAGAGCGAAGCTAAGACTGTTAAGTCTAGAGACTGAATGGAAGCAGAATAGGGTCAGTGTGAATCAGTATTCTACATGTATACTTGAATTCGTGGCAGGCCTGTACTGTCTAGTAGTTATATGTCAAATTAACTGAACTTGTGGTATAATCTTTAATGGATCCGATCGAGTGGTAAGCTTCTGCACTGCCATCATCATACAGATATCGTTCATACAGATGTGTTCAGTGCAGAAAAATTAGTTACTAGTTACCTGCACTAAGTATACTGTTAGAATTATAGGGAAAAAAGGCTGTTGCTTTGTTCTACACGTTGCAGGTGGGGGCATTTTGTGTCTCATTTCACACATTTATTTGAGAAATGAAATCTGAAGCATGGCACATTCCACGTTTTAATATTTTTAAAAATCTGAATTCAACGTATCCACAGTTTCAATCGGGACTGGAGGTACCATAAAGAGGAAAGGGTGTGGATCACACGAGCGCCAGGAATGGAACCTGCGATGAAGACCAACACTTACGAAAGGGGGACGTACTACTTCTTCGACTGTCTTAACTGGAGAAAAGTAGCCAAGGTAGTAATGCAGATTTATTTATATCTTTGATTGTTTATTTATTTATTTTCGCATGCTCCAATGTGCATCACTATTGCAGCTGCATATACCAGACATTTACCTTATGCAATAAATATGCAATGAAAATGAAAGGAAAAAAAAAAAAGCTAATTTGATTTAAAACCATGCATTTTTTTAAAACCACAGGAATTTCACCTAGAGTATGACAAACTTGAAGAGCGGCCGCATGTGCCATCCACGTTCAACTACAACCCGGCCCAGCAGGCCTTCTGAGAGACTTTCAGCTCATGGAGGGGGTGTGTGGCTTGACTTGCCACAACACTCACTGAAAATACAGGTGCTAGCTGTGGCTCTGGCATCCTTTTTTTATTTAAAATTTTATTCTACTGCAATCTGGAAAAACAGACTCAGGAGCTCTGCTGTTCAGAGTTGGGTTCCTACCTCCACAATAGCGTGCTGCACAAAATATTTTTCTTTGGCCCTGTCCTGTCCTTCAAGTGCACACTGAAAAAGAATGACAGATAGACCTGCAAAAAAACAATCAAACAGAACTAAAAACATTATGATATAAAGCCTAGAAGAGATTGCAATGTTTATGGTAGCTCTATTTGGTTAAAAAAAAAAAAAAGGTCAGCTTATGTGCATATTTTATTATTAAGACCGTTTCAGAGGCTACTGTCTTAAAAGAATTTTAATTTCTATTGTTTGTGCTCAGCAATTCAATATAACTACTGCCTTTCACTTCCCTGCCCCATTATGATATGTGGAAATACTTCGAGAGGAAATCAGCTGTGAAACTTTAGCTGATTCAGGGTTTCTGATTGCTCAAGAATAGCCCTTACTGAACGAATGAACAAGGAAAACACTGTCTGGTCTTTGTTACAATTTTGTAATAAGAGTCTATTTTTTTTCTTTTTGGAAATCATGTGAAGAAGCATATGTATGTGCATATCAGAAGTAAAAAAAAAAAAAAAAATCGCTGCCCTGTTGTACCTCATTTTTAAGAGGTCAGCATGGATGCAATATGAGAGGGGGGGGAAACTGGACTTCGCTGGAGCTGCTAGTCTAGTGGACCATACGCATCCTGTACACCACTAATAATGAGACTAAACTAAAGTCCCAGATTTCGAGTGAACCAAGGACATCCGCAGCCTTATGACTGAGGGGAGGAGAAATAATTACAGGAAGACTGTGGCACTTCACCAGCTGTTTTCAACAAAAGAAACCCAATAAAAAAATAATTATGGTTACAAACATGGCTCATGTGTGATTCTTTAGGGAACAGGGTTGCTGGTAATATTTTAGCTGTGGTATGAAACTCATATTGTATTTTATGTCACTTATCATTCGTTTAATAATTTTTAGTCATTAATCCATACATTTTTAGTCTTTAAGTCTTGTTGTGGTGGATTTCAGAGCCCAGGAGCACTGGGTGCTTGAAGGGAATACACCCCATATGAGATGCCAGTCCATCGCAGGGAACCATGCACATCACACAGCCAGTCCACTTTTCAGTAGGTTTTTAGGAGGTAGGAGGCGACCCATGCAGGAAACTCCATGCAGACAGTAACCCAAACTCAAGATTGGACTGGCACCCTGAAATGTTATGTTTCAGTTGTTTTTTGCACCTTTGTTAAAAGTTTTAAGAACTCCTGTAATTTCAAGTTGTACTCAACATCTGCCATCTGTCTGCTCTCGATAAATCACTTGAGTCTGTGGCCCCAGGTGTTCTGTGATGTGTATGATATTCCGTAGTATGTCCTTGCTTTTGTGAAATGAGTAATTTAATGTGCCTGAGCAATGGACTGACTTCCCATCCAGGCTGTACTCCTGCCTCGTGCCCAGAGTATCCTGCGATTGGCTCTGAATCCACCGCCATCCTTAGCATGGTAAAGTGGTTACTAAAGATGAACTAATGAATGAATGAATGATGAATGGATTAATTAATTAATTAATCAATTAATAAGTACATGCAATTTTATAGCAAGTCAAACTGTGTGATGCACTGCCTTATCTTTGTCCACTAGATGGAGTCTTAACACTAGGAAATATAAAACAACAACAGCTTTTTTTGATGTCTTCTTGTACTATAGACTTGAAGACATTTTCATTCACAAATTATATCAACAAATAGAAACTTATACATCTCCTGAATGCGCACAGATATATTTTTTGATAGAGACCACAAAATACATCTGTACGTCGCTCTGGATAAGGGTGCTTGCTAAATGCCATAAATGTGAATTTAAAATGTAAATTACTTTGGGCAGAAACCCAAGGTTCAACCACAAGGTCAATGTAGGGTTATCTGGCCACCAACACACCAAGACATGTAGTTCTTCCACACTTCGGAAGTGATCATTAGCAGTCTTTGGAGAGACCCATTTCAGTTCAGCAACGTGCAAGGGCTCATAAGGGGGACTTAAGGGACTATACTACAAGCATTAGATCCCATGCTGGGCTCTTGGAAGAGCATAGTGGATGAACCGGTAAGAAGAATTTGAGGGCTAGATAGTCCACACTCGGTTCCACTGAGCGAGGACTCGTGCCCCTGTCAGTGAAACAGCAATATGTCTCTGGTATTTGGGGATTAGTAGCAGGCTGATAAGTCCATCAGGCTGAAGAGCCGAAATGGTTGGGGGTCGATAGCCGAACTGAAGTCTGAACCCTTGCCACTGCAACTGGTCGGATGTACTTGCAGCCCAATGAGAAATGTTTTGGACTGTAAAGCATCCCATCAGCAGCTCGCACGGCACGTAGGGTAGGGTAGGGTCGGGTAGGAATCCTTGGAACATGGGTAGGTTTTGAAGTCTGGACTGTACCAATTACACTTGTGTACAGTCTTTACACAAAGACTGTGTCTTGGCCTAGGTGTTCCACTGCCAGGAGTGATGATCAGCTCTTTATCAGAAGGATTGATAGCTGCAGATCATTCCAATATACGCAGCAAAATGGACCTTGCAGCAAAAAAGTCTTTGCCAGAACGTCAGTGCATCCACATTCGGTGCTTGGGCAGTGTCCATCTGAACGTAGTGCTTCAGTGAAACCACAAGTGATGCAATGCAAGTGTCAACAGCAGTGATGTGGCCTAGGCCAACCTGCTGGTAGATGCATGTGCTCCAACCTGTGTGAGGTAAGAGAAAAAAGGACAACGATCATATAACAATGACATTTATATCAAATTAATGACTTTGTTGAAAGTCTTGTCATATTGCAAACAGGCACAAGAAGTTGAAACTATCCAGAATCCAGAACCTATAACTATATTTATGGGAAATGACATACAAAGCCACTTTACCTGCATGCCAATCCTGCTGAATACAAGTATGAGCCATATATATGTAAATGTGATTTTTTTTTTAAAATGATTTTTATGTACAGTATATTGTAGAAACTGGGTCAAGCACACACATTCTAATAAAAATGATTTTGTGTCCGTTTTAGTGAAAATATAAATGCGGTCTACAAACTGCAGCAGAAAAAAAAAATCCACCACCTTGAGCATCAAGTAGTGATTTACAGATGATTGCTTTCATAGCAGGCCAGGGCAAACCATAAAAAGATAATGTGGACATAAAGTAAGTCTAGAAAAAATACTGATAGACTAAACCTCCTGCTCAGGAGCTGTCTGAGTTATCAGAAGAGTAATCTGTCCTATGTGACTGGTTTTAAGGCATAATTCATAGCAGTCTGGTCTTTGTTTAACTGCACGTCAGTGACATAATGAGAAATTGAGGCTTTTATCTTTTTGTGAATATCACAGGTACCAAAGCTTGTGCTTTTCCTATTTTTTGATTTTTCATTTTGAACATTGTTGCTTCAGAAGATTAAGCTGGGTTGAAATAGTGGTGCTGTGGTGAGTTTTATTCACATAATAAAGCTGATTGTTTCTTTAATTCAAAAGAATATTTTTTTGTCACCAGAATTTTAATATAGTGTCATGGCCAGACAAATGGGCTTGATTTCCACTATTTTTTCTTCATTATAAGTAATCTATTCAGCAATAGTTGTGCTAGGAATATCTATTTACATTTAATTATTTTTATTTATTTATTTATTTTGCAAATGTGCTTATAAAAAATGGCACAAGGTACTCAGGCATAAAACTGACTACTTCAGGCTTAAGGTCTTGCTCAATTGCCCACAAGAATTTAACAGTCCTGGGATTCGAACTCACAACCATCAACCCACTTGCACAAACCTGCTTTACCTCTATGCTCCCACGAAAAACAACTCTGAATTTATCTGCCTTAAATCAGGCTGTGTAAATCACTGTCAGTCCTTTTCTGTGGCATGTTGTGAAAGGAGTCCCAAAGAATGCCTGGACTTCCTGAGGCCTGTGTTGTATGTGTATGTCATAAAAATTAACCAGATAGCATTTTCAGCTTGCTGGATGCTTAGCACTGTCCATGACTGAAGATAAACACTGTTCATGACTGAAGTTAAGTTGCTTTCAGGTTGTTGGCATGACATGAAGCGTAACAGAGGAAATCCTAATAGTAATTAATCAGTGTACTGAGTAAACTCAATGCAGGCTTTCTTGTTCACGTTATTTGTTTTAAGGCCTCATAAATAAGAAATCAAACAGTGACTTGTTGTCATAATGACCGTAACAGGCCTGAATAATTAATATTATAGTAAATTTGCAGTTTCTGATTACCCAATCCTAAGAAGCAATGCTTCATTACTTGCCACGTGGCTTTAAAGGCAAATGGAAATCAAAATCTCTTGGGGGGAAAAAACAGAGTAAAGCAAAATTAATCATTTAGATGAGTTAGCGGAATTCTGCACAGCTAATCTGATATCCTTCTGTGAAGTGCTGTCCATTTAGAGGCACAGTTTGATGAGTAGGGGAAAAAAAAGACCTCTTAAAGACAAAAGGAGAACAAGGAGAAGAACAAGCATTAACGCCTAACATCAATCTAAAATTATTGATTAATTAAAAAACGTGTTAACCCATAAAGCTGTAAAGCCTTGAATAATTGCTCCCTGGTGATGAGTCTGGTGATTTTAATGCAGGAAACAGGATGATTTATAACAGTCAAACTTCTTGCACCGAATCCAAGCCATCAATGAAATTAAAGTTTCCTTTGGTTGCTTTAGCCAACCAAATCCATTTGTTTAATGTACTGAGTTGATGAATGCGATTTTTATATGCACTATGATGGTATTGCACTATGTGTGCTGTCATAAACACAAACACATCTAACCCTATCGTTCCAATTTGGATGACATTTACAACCAAGGGTAGCTGATTCAGCAACCAATGCTCTTAAAGTGAAAAAAAAAAAAAAAATCTAATTTACTCTACTCTCTGAACATGGCCTTTCAATCATGCCGTCTTTCTTTCTTTCTTTCTTTCTTTCTTTTTACTTTTCAAGGTTATTCTCATTTTAACAAAAGGGCTAGAGCTTTCTAGTGGGATGCCAAGCTAGCAGCCTCCATCATGATGAGAGGTTGTTCAGAATCATTACCTCAAGCCTCCCTATGCGATCTGGAGTTCTGGTATAAGAGAGGAAGACGTCTTAATCAGCAGGGATGATGTTTTCAGATTTGGACTGACAAGTAGATCAGCCATTTTATTAGGGATAAGTTGGAAAGGAAGGCAATCAAATGTTGTATATTGCTGGATAAGATGTGAAATTACAGACAAATCCAGGCACATGCAGGTGGTTTATTATAGAAGAAGCTCAGATGAGTTATGGGAAGGGAGATTGCAGTGTGGTTTGTGTGGGCTGTGTCTCATGACGAGCCAACGCAGATTGTCAAGCAATCTGTCGATATGTGTCAATATGTGCAGCAACAAGGGTAAATCAACATCAGAAGATATTCCCTAAAGATAACCACCTTGACCACTTACTTATCACCTTATATCTTGTTTAACTTAAAGGTTGTTTCTCAGTCTCAATCTCGTGATGCTCTACACATTTTTGTATTTCCCCTGCTTCTCTTTAACTCGCAGCCAAACTAAAAAGAAAAAGCGTAATAATTATCTAGAAGTGGATTGAATGTGCATATATGAAACACATTAAACTGCTCTGAGCATAGATGTCCTCATAACAAACACATGATTTCTTTTAAACAGTTCTGTACACTTAAAGCCCTATTGTGGTTTGTGACAGAACACGGAGCATTAGATTTACAGAGTTACGATTACTGTAGGCTACAGGTGTCATAGAGGCGTGAAGGTAATGGATTATTTATCTATTTATAAATTATAGATAATAAATTCTCTCGCAGCGGGTAGCATCGCCACCTCACAGCTCCAGGGTCCTAGGTTCGATCTTGAGCCCAGGTTCTATGATTTCCTCCCACCTTCCCTAATCATGCCAGTAGATGATCTGGCTATAATAAATTGCCCCTGTGAATGAGTGTGAATGTGTGTATGTGTGTGTGTGTGGTGCCCTGCGACTGACTGGTGTCCCATCCAGAGTACATCATGATCATGATCAGAATTCCTGCCTCACACCCAGTTCCCGGAATAGGCTCTGGATCCACCACAACCCTGACCAGGATAAAGCTGTAACTGAAAGTGAGTGAGGTTTCTCACTGTTAGCTTAAAGTTAGTCATGGCAACACATCATAAAAGCTGGACTACCTGAGCTCTTCAAGTGTTTCTCTGATGAACGGATGTTACAGCTCTCCAGCATTTTCTCTGAGGAGATAGGGGTCTATGAGCCAGAGTGCTACGAGTGATCCTCTGAGGGGAAAGAGCGCTACAGGTACTTCTCTGAGGAGATGGAGCTCTATGGGGCTTCTCTAAAGAGACAGTACTCTACAGGTGCTTCTCTGAAGTTATGGGGCTCAGCTGGTGCTTCACTAAGGAGATAGGGCTCCATGGGTGCTTGTTTGAGGAGAGAGTGCTCTAGAGGTACTTCTCTGACGATCTGGAGCTCTACAAGTGCTTCTCTGAGGAGATAGAGCTCTACAGGTTCTTCTTTGAGGAGATGGATGCCTATAGATATCTCCCTGATGACTCTGAGCTCTGTGAAGTCTCTCTTGGAGCTCTACAGGAGCATCTCTATGGAGACAGAGCTCTACAGGAGATTCTCAGAGCTCAACAGAAGCTTCTGTATGGAGACAGAGCTCAACAGGAGCTTCTCAGAGCTCAACAGGAGCTTGTGTATGGAGACAGAGCTCAACAGGAGCTTCTCTGCAGAGTTAACGCTTTACATGTTCTTCTCTGAGGAGTCAGAGCTCAACAGGTGCTTCTCTAAGCAGACATCATAGCTCTATACGTGCTTCTTTCGAGATATTCAGACATATATCAGTTGTCAAAGCCAGAGCATTCTAAGGCACCATTTTATTTTATTTTTTCCCAGAGGCGAACATCTCTATCTAAAGAGACGACTCCATTAGCCACAGGAGAGGGTAAAATGAGGCATGAAACATTTTGAGCAAATCCCAGATCCATCACCCAAATCTGCCAGAATCCAAATCCAGATGTCATGAATCGAGAACTGCACGCGTAAAAGGGAGGAGCAAACGATCGACTTTATACCAAGTTCCACGCACGCACACACACACACACACAGAGACGCAGCAGGATGTGTGGTGGAAGCGATCGCTCAGTTCAGAGTTAGAGGCAGCGCAGAGGGAAGTTCCTGAAGCACGGTGCAGCCTCGTGCCGTACGGCACCGCTGTTTATGGACCTTTTCGCCATCCGAGCCGAGCGATGGCTAAGATCCGGGTCTCGTATGAGTACTCGGAGGCGGAGGACCGCAGCATTCGGCTCGGCCTCTTCCTGATCGCGTGCGGCGTGCTGTCGCTCTTTATCCTGTGCTTGTGCTGGCTGAGTCCGGCGCTGCAGAGTCTGCGCAGCCGCCCGGCCAACTGCACGGTGCTGAGCGTGCGCCGCCTGGACGAGCGCTTCGAGTGCGTGTTCACGTGCGGCGCGGACTGTCGCGGCACGTCGCTGTACCCCTGCCTGCAGATCTTCGTCAACAACTCGGCATCCGGCGCCACCGCGCTGCTTCACTACGACGAACAGCAGCTGCTGCTCAACCCCAAGGTAATGCTGAAATATCTAAAAGTTCGGACCTGTTGTCAGTCTGAAGGTTCAGCTGGGAAATTGTGGTGATCCCGGCATGGGTTTAATTCAACCATCCCCCTGGTCCACAGGTTCCCAAACTTGGTCTTGGAGTACCCTCTGTCCTGTTCTGCACACTGTAATGTTCTCCCTGCTCCCAACACACCTGATTCAAATAACCAGTTAACTTAACATCCTTTCCTGAGTTGAAGTGGTGTGTTAGAGCAGAGAAAACACTAAAATGTGCAGAAAATGGGGTGCTGCAGGACCAGGGTTGGGAACCTGTGATCTGATCTGCCTGAAACCATTAAAAACCATTACACAGTAGTATACAGATTTCCAAACCTGGTCCTACGCATTTTGGTGGTTTTTCTGCTCCAAACACACCTGATTCAACTAACTAATCAGCTAACTAACATCGCTTTCTGAGTCAAAGTGGGTGTGTTAGAGCAGAGAAAACACTAAAATGTGCAGAACATGGGGTTCTCCAGGACCAGGGTTGGGAACCTGTGATCTGATCCATGTGAAAAAAGTCCATGTCAAAAAGCATTTCACAGTAGTATACAGATTTCCAACCCTGCACATTTGAGTGTTTTCCCTTCTACTAATCTAACTAACCAAACTAACTAATCGTCTAACTAACATCAGTTTCTGAGTAGAATTAGGGAAAAACACTAAAACTAGGTTGGGGACCTGTGCCCTAGTACAGGGTGTCCAAAAACTACATATAGTATTGTATTCATTATTTACAACATATGCTCACACATTCATGTTCACTCTTTCACTCTATGTATTTCCTCAGCCTCTATATCATATTCCACTGGTTCCTTAGGTGACCTTTCAGACACCTGAATTCATTCAGCTATCTTCACTTTGTCCTGGTCATAGTTGTGGTGGATCTTATTGGCTCCAGTCCATCACAGGACACACACATATGCACACACTCATTCACACCCAAGAGCAACTTTAAACATAGCAAAATCTACCTACCAGCATGTATTTGGGATTTAGAAAGCACCTAAGTGAAACCCACAAGAACAGGAGAACGTGAAACTCCACACATGAGCTCAGGACCGAATTGGGGACCTCTGAGACAGCAACACTACTCACTGCACCAACAATACCTTAAAAGGAAGCTTTAAATAAGCACTACAGGCACTGGCACATTTATTCAACCATATATAAGAGATGGCCATTAGTTTGTGGACACCTGACCATCACACTCATATATTCTTGTTGAACATCCTCTTCCAGATTTCCAGTCCCCCTTTGCTGTTATAATAACTTCCAATAACCTCTTCTGAGAAGACTTTCCACTAGATTTTGGAGTGTGATTGTGGCGATCATTCAGCCACAAGTGTCACACACTGATGTTGGGTGCGGAGGTCTGGAGTGCCATCGGCATTGCTGGAACAGATTTGGGCCTCTTAGTTCCAGTGAAGGGAAATTGTAATGCTACAGCATACAAAGACCTTTACAACTGTGTGATTTTGGAGAAGAACCACATATGAGTTTGAAGGTCAGGTGTCCACATACTTTTGGCCATACAGTGTAATTCACCATGAATTAATTCCATACTTAGAATTTTAACTGACTTGTGCCATAACATGAGATACTTTTCTTCAGTGTAAAACCGGTTTATAACCTAATCTAATCTTTATCATGAACAGTTACCCTGCAGCTTATTACATTATCCATAAGTAATACAGTGATGTGATGATGTGCCTTATGTAACTGCGGCCTGTCCTCTAAGAATGATAGCATTAACTCGAAAGCAAGTAAGAATGGAAATCACATAGTCCTGTTAGAGTTCTGGCTGTGTCCTTGGGGCACTTAAGTGAATGTACACTATTATGTCATCACGTTTCACAATTTTTTTACTATTTCACTATTAAAACAATTTATATAAAATCTAAAGCATGGAGCCAGCATTTATATCCAGTTGAAAACATTAATCAAATTATTGATTAAATTTGGAGCCAAGTGGAATTTTTCCGTAAGTAATTGAGCACTGTTAATTCAGTACTTGTCTTTGGTGTTTTCACATCAGGCTGTAATGTCATGAGGAAACACTGAATAATAAGTAAACTTTGTGAAATTCAAAATGTAATGGTTTTTAGTATTTAAGCAAAAACCCTAAAGTTAAGCTTATTTAATTATACACAAGTAGTACAAGTGCACTAGATAATGCGAATTATGTAACTCTAAGTTTATTAAAACAAGTGTGTGTGCACCGATTAGCCATAAATTTAAAACCACCTACCTAATATTGTGTCGGTCACCCTTGTGCTGCCAAACCAGCTCTGAGCCGTCGAGGCATGGACTCCACAAGACCTCTGAAGGCATGCTGTGGTATCTGGCACCAAGATGTTAGCAGCAGGTCCTTTAAGTCCTGTAAGTTGCGAGGTGGGGCCTCCATGGATTGGACTTGTTTCTCCAGCACATCCCAAAGATGCTTGATCGGATTGAGATCTGGGGAATTTGGAGGCCACATCAACACCTTGAACTCTGTCATGTTCCTCAAACCATCTCTGAACAATTTTTGCAGTGTGGCAGGGCATATTATCCTGCTGAAAGCGGCTACTGTCGTTGGAGAATATCGTTGCCATGAAGGGGTGTACTTGGTCAGCAACAATGTTTAGGTAGGCGGGATGTGTCAAAGTAACATCCACATGAATGCCAGGACCCAAGGTTTCCCAGCAGAACCTCAGAGTGTCACACTGCCTCTGCCGGCTTGCCTTCTTCCCATAGTGCATCCTGGTGCCATCTCTTCCCTAGGTAAGCGACGCACACACATCCGGACGTCCACATGATGCAAAAGAAAACGTGATTTCTCAGACCAGGCCACCTTCTTCCATTGCTCCATGGTCCAGTTCTGATGCTCACGTACCCATTGTAGGCACTTTTGGCAGTGGAGAGAGGTTGGCATGGGCACGCTGACTGGTCTGCGGCTACACAGCCACATACGCAGCAAGCTGAGATGCACTGTGTGTTCTGACACCTTTCTAACACAGCCAGCATTAACCTTTTCAGCAATTTGTGCTACTATAGCTCTTCTGTGGGATCGGACCAGAAGGACTAGCCTTTGCTGCCCACGTGCGTCGATGAGCCTTGGGCGCCCATGATCCTGTCGCTGGGTTACCGGTTATCCTTCCTTGGACCATTCTGATAGGTACTAATCACTGTATATCGGGAACAACCCACAAGACCTGCCGTTTTGGAGATGCTCTGACCCAGTCGTCTAGCCATCACAATTTGACCCTTGTCAGAGTTGCTCATATCCTTACTCTTGCCTATTTTTCCTGCTTCAAACACATCAACTTTGAGAACTGACTGTTCACTTGCTGACTAATATATCTTAACCCTTGACAGATGCCATTGTAACGAGATAATCAGCGTTATTCACATCATCTGTCAGTGGTTTTAATGTTATGGCTGATTGGTGTATATCACTTATATAAACTGTTATTACTTTACTTGGAATGATCACAATTATTATCCTTAATCATTAAAGCTTATTAGCACTGAGGGCTCAAGCATCAAATGAATCATATTTCCTTCACAGAAGTCTAAAAAACTATTTCATCTCAGAAGGTTGAATCAGAGTCAAAGTTTGATTCACATTTAAAAAAAATTCATTTAGGTCACAGTCTTTGAGCGTGGATTAAAGGATCAGATGGGATTTTTAAAGCCAGTCCTCACATGTATGAGTGGATAATCCTGGGAATACATGCTGATGAACTGAAGTTAATACATCTTAGTGAATCTCATCTCACTAACTGGCTCTAGTGAAAGGGAGATTTTATCAAATAAAAGTGAACTTCATGTGAGAATGTGATGCAAGTTCAGTTTTTGCTGAGGTGAGATTAGTTTTTTTTTTTTAGTAAAGTGAAACTTTTTTTTTTAAGTGTGTTACAGGATCATGTTAAGGAAATATACTATGTGCACAATTTTATTCCTACTGGAACTTTCACACTGCCTCTCCTCTCTCGTCTAGTCATGCCACATGTACATATTAGTGCCATGGTAACGCTGTAACACTTTTGCTTCAGCTTCACTAAGCCTCACCTGGTTCCCATGGCAACATTGCAGGGAACTCCTTAGTATTTGTATGGATGCTGCACTAGAGAGTGTCAAAATATGTTTTTTTTAAATTATTATTTTATGTTATATGATGTTAGTATGCATTGGTAGTATGGTGGTGTACAGTTTTTCAGTAAATTGCTATATTAATGCAAGACTTTCTCATGTAAGCTAGGTTAAACTTAACCCTTTTCTCATAATGATCTCACTATCACAGTAGTTTAAGCTTAAATCTTCTAAACTATCTAAAGCTTTATTTCTAAATTGTGTATAGTTTATTCACTTCTGAATAATGAATGTTATACTTTCTCTTTTAATTCTCTTTCGCTTCTTTCTATATCAAATTTGACCAATAGCTGGACTTCCATCTGGTTCCATTGGATTAATGCCACATTCACGTTTATCTGTTTATCAAAGAATTATAAGTTTACAATAGAAAATGTGTAATTAATTAATAATGTGTAATTATCATCATCATCATCATCATCCACATCAGTCTGTGTTTCATCAGCTGAGGTAAAAGTCGTTTAAACACGAGCCTCATCATCGTCTCTTCATTTGACTGATCACATTCCTCTTTTACATTGGTGTTGAAATAATCATAATTAATTCAGTCAGTTATATTCTGTTGGCTAAATTTCCTATATTTTTATTAGGCCTTGACTGTCATCTGTGCAGAGTATGTGATTTTCTCTGATTTGATGACAATATGTTCATCACGGCTTTCAAAATGTTCTGTATCTGATTACAAAGTGAATTGATTAGGCTTATGTCCATTTTGCTATGATGTGTAACTATCCAACCATTTCATCAAAGCATGACATTCACTGTGTGAGGAAAGCACCAGGTTTTAGACACCTTTAGACAGCCTGTCTGTGTTTGCTCAAGTGCCTCTTTATGTATGTCTCAGACAGCCTTGGCAAGATTATAAACTAAATAAAATTTCCCAAGTAATTTTTGTTAAATATATTGAAGGTTGTGTTATAGGGAGAAAACCAAATATTTATCATCATTTTTGGCTGTTTTCCAGAATTCAGCTATGAGACATTCTCGCGAGACATTCAGAAAACTGCACATATTAAAGTAGTTTTAAAAGGCAAACTGTTTTCACTCTATACGGCCTATAATATTCATTTCAAGGCAGACCTTTCGGTTTACATTAGGTGTAAATTTTTCAGATCCACTTTTCAGAAGTCACCACACCATAATCTTCGGCATGTAAAAAGGTCTGCATCTTTAACTGTTTGGGTGGCATTCTGAGACCGGGTACAATCGTGGTGCATAGGTCCTTATAGCACTTTGTGTCTCAGGATATTATTTCTGCACGAGCAGGTTTTTCCTCTCCTCTGATCCCTCATCTCTCTGCACTTATAGCTTCTCTGACCCCCAGCATCGCAGTGCGGCTTGTAACCACATTAATTTCCAAATCTCTGAAAATTACTTATGCTGTAAAGAAACATCACCTGCCTGTACTGTGTGAAAGATATGCTGTATGTCTGTATTTGTATTTACCAATCAAATACCATGATCTTTTATAGTGGTACTAGTACTAGTTATAGGAGTAACTTTACTAAGGTTAGTGTACTGAAGAGATCCTATAAGGACTGGATGTTCATGCTTGGGAAGGGACAGCAAAAAAAACCTGATGTGGCCACCAAATGAACTTGCAATGTGTCTGACATTAATGTTCGATTTAGGCTAAAAGCTTCAGCTCATCAAGCAAAGTGTGCCTGGGACCAAATACTAAATGCTGTCTGTGTGAGGCAAGGCACAAACTGTGGTTTAAAAGCTGCTGTGAATTGATGGAAATGGTCAACCACACAGAGTTTTCTAAAGAGGAAATGCAACTTCAGAAATGAGAAGATAAAGATGTTAGTAAATGAAGTTCTTATTAAATAAAGCCTCTCTTACACTTATCAAGTAAATGGTGTGGAGTGCATTAATATGGCTATTAGAGTCCCAATTGATTTTACTCTGATGAAAACACAGAATTAGCTACTTCATAATAAGTGAGGACAGCACAGTGGCACAGCGGGTAGAGCTGCTGCTTCACAGTTCACGACTCAGTCCCACGGCTTGCTCTCCCCTGACTGTGTGTTTCCCAAAATCACTCCAGTGGCAGTTAAATTGCATGAAGGATTGTGTGAAAGTCTGTGTATTGTGCCCTGCGATGGACAATGGACTGGCATCCCAACCAGGGTGTATTCCCTTCTCACACCCAGTATTCCCGGGATAAGCTCCGGATCCACTGCGATTCTCATCAGAGTCAGAAGATGAATGAAGATGATTAAATAATAAGTGTATAGTTAAACAGTAGGGCTACATATGTGTTTACAAAGGATCATTATTATAAGGCCTTTTGCATACATGAGCTAACACATGCCCACGATTGCTTAGTGTCACACCAATCAACAATGGAGAGTAACACCATTCCTCCCACCCAGTTATGTTTTTGTGCACTCCCAGGCATGGAGGGCACAAAAAAGCACTTTTCTGTTGTGGGAACCATTTTTGGTTAATTTAAACAAATTTTGGACAAAGTGAATTAGAATGGTTATTCATAAGCCATAATAGGATTTTTACAGTAGTTTACATCTTTGCCCTTGAGATGAGTGGGCGGGTAATTCACGGTCTCAATCATCATTATCTACTTCACCGCTCAGTAGTGCTGGTGCATCTGATCCACTTGTAGTTAGAGTTAATCCTCTTCCTGCTTAGAAGCATGTAAGGCATCCACAAGAGACCTCCATTGCCCTCGGTCTGTAGCTTTCCTGGTCAGAGTTCCCCAGGTCATTCATCTCCACGTTTCTCTCAGGAGGTCATGCTTTCTCTTGCCGTCTGGAGTCAGATGGCAGCCTGCTTACATGTCCCAGCCATCTCCACCTTCTCTGCTTAATGATCTGTGTCAAAGATGTTGTCCCACTCTTCTTGTGCTTATCTTGTTTGGCCAAAATATCTCCATGATTCTTCTGAGACACTTGTTTTGCGGTGACTCCAACTTCTGCTGCTGTCTCCTTCCAAAATTCAGTGTCATAGAGGCAAGAAACTCAAAATGTTAGTCTTGAAGATGCAGACTTTAAAGTTGGTGGCTGATGTTCTTGACTGATGGTTTAAAACATACCAAAGGCTTCTACATCTTCAGTGTCCTTACGATTGATGGTGATTGGCCTGTCTACTTTGCCATTCGTCCTCGTTGTCTTGGTTTTAATGTCAAGTTCAATCTTCTGGGATGTGACTGCAAGTTTTTATGATTTACTCTGCATGTCTTGATGTCTGCTAGCGAGTAGTGCCAGGTCGTCAGCATACTCCAGAGATTCTAAGATCGATGTAAAAAGTCCATCTAATGCCCCTTTTCTGCCCACTAACAAACTAACTTGCCATAACCATTTAAATGTCACTGCTGTGCTGATGATCCACCACCCAAACAATATCTGCTCAGCAGTGGTTGCTTTCCACTGATACGTGAATTCGAGGGGAGTGTGTATAGCAACAGAGTGTGTATAGCAACAGATGAGCTACAGGGAGTAATTACAGACTTACACAGTACGTGTATACCATTCTCATACTGCATGTCAAACTATTGTGTATCACAATGTATACAGTTTTTTGGTACACTAGTAAGGTGCATGTTTCACATTATACTGGTTTTATATTGTACTGTTAATTTATTCTCACTAAGTGAATGTTGGAATACATGCAAATTATAGCTTTATATTGTCTGTTCCTCTGGTTCAGGATTCTCTTTTGTTTCTGGTGGAGTGATTAAAAAAAACAAGAACACACAAAACAGCTTCTAATTTTAAAGAAAGGGCTGTTTCTGCAAGGAACACAGCTTTTGCTTTTTATACACTCCTGTCATGAGTCAGGGAGGGGGAAAAAAATAACTGAACTCAAGGACTCAAGGCATTTCTTCCATCTGAGGTTGTTATGTGAAGTATTGGTTGCTGCAGGTGATTTGTGGCACATGTAAGGGGAGTGAGGATGATGATAGTGATGATGATCGTAGTGAGAGACAGTGTCGGAGCGGTGTGCGAATATTATCAGCCCTTTTTCTTTGGTGAAAGATTGATTATGAGGATGATAGAAATATACGTTCGTCTTCTCCGCATGTGCGTGCGAGTGTGTGTATGAACCCATCACAGGAGCACTGACCTTTCAGAATGTGAGGTAATGAGTGCGCAGGTCTCTGTAAGCAGCAGTGGCTAATGACTTGATTAAACCACCTGTGGGATGTGACTGACATGACATTATCATGGTTCAGTGCAGTAATGATGGCCCAGCTCTATTAATATGTGGGCAGGTAGATCAGTGCTTACAGTTCTGTGCTTGTGACTGGAAGGCTCTGATTTCCAAAACTGCCCGGTCCTTTAAAAAAATCCTAACCCTCATCTTACTTTAAGTGTTATTTGTTATATCCCACGTCTCAGTGTCGTTATATGGTAACTCTTGTCCTGCCTACATGGCCAGGGAAATTTCTTGAAAAAGAAATTTCATCTCAGTGTGACTACACTGGCTAAATAACAGTTAAATTAAATAAATAAATTTGCTCTGATGTATGTCGCGTCATATGAAAGTGTCTGCCAAATAAATACATGTAGATTAGGTTTGTGCGATGTAACAATATTATTGTCCCTACACGATATTGCACTGCCACGATATCCAGTGACATGTACTCCCATTAGATTAGATTAGATTAGATTATATTACCAGGCCTGCTAATTCTTATGCATTTTGCGTAGGAGCTCGGTGAAAAAATCAGAGTACACTTGTATGAGTTATCACTCAAAAATACTCCAAAAGAGCCGTCTTTTTTCCTGGCAAATAAAATAAGACATGAGCCAATCGACATATTAATCTGGAATTATCTGCTCAGGTGTTTTGAACTCTCCGATATTAACTGACACTTCCTGGACACTTCCTTCCCTTCCCTCATCTCACATGCTCTTGACTTGCATGGGCTCCCTCGCTTTCTGTCACAGTAAATGGAGAATAGTTTGAGTTCATTAATGTGAAATAAAATCTATCATTGTTTGTCTGAGTTAGCTAACATTGAACAAGTATATATTTAACATCAGTTTACTCTATTCATTAGCAATGTCACTGAAGCATTTTGCCCGAAAATGATGAAAAATGGCTCTTTTGGTTGTTCAGCCCAAAAGCGAGGGGAGAAAAAAGAGGAAGATTTTGGCCATAAAAGATTAAATGGGTCAACAACGAAGTGTCAAATCCAACACTTTACATATAATGTTAATGCTGGTGATAATTTGAAGGTGGTTAAATGCACTGTTTTTTTTTTTGAGCAGCATCAACAGTGAAAATGTCAGCCATGTGGACATTAAACAACTGATTTCTAAAAGGATTACATCGAAATGTGATATGTTTTTTTAACTGTTTGCTACACTTTTTTGCAAAATGACTTTAAAAAAACCACCATCCAGCTTCCAGAGTTTTCACAATTGCCACAGTTTCCAACTGCACATCTAATAACATTATTACGTCTCTCCTACTCTACTTGAACCTGAAATGGTGGAAATAACTCATTTTCCTGTCTTGTTTAGGCAGTCGTGGATGATTACATCATTTATTTTGATATTTTAAAATGGGAAATCACGATAAGTGAAACCTCAGTATCGCACAAGCTTAATGCCGCTCTAACATTCCAGTCTGCTTTACTTTTTATCTCTTCGGTTTGATGTAATGAAATGTATGTATGACGAGTGACCTGAGCTATTTATTGACAGATGATCTTTTCGGCTTCTGTCACACCTTTCTGAATGTCTCCATTTTTACGGTTGCACCATCTTCATTCACAAGGCATCACACCCACCCCAGCACACACACACACACACACACACACACGCACACCTCTCTGTGTGTGCTTTTTTGTGGCACTCCTCTTGTCTCTATGGTTACGAGGTCACGCAGAACTGGCATGCTTTAATTGAGTGTTGAAGTAGCATGCTGCTCAGGCCAGTCATGTTCTATTTTTACATAGGATGAGTCGTGCTTTGGGAGGATCCCTCACTAACCCTGCCAGCAAACACAACCACACTATGCACACACTCCTTAGAAAGGCTAAGCTAGCTCAGTGGGAGAGGGGACTCTCCGTTTCTAGGCTTTTAATGGTACACAAGCTATACAGCTCTCGGTGTTTCTCCGAGTATATTCAGGTCCTGGGTCAGGTACAGTGGAGGTCCAATACAGTTTATCCACCATGCTTGTAAGATCATGTGCAATATGCAGTTGTCCTATCGTGCCCCCTAACTATCGCAGATTGACGATAGTATCGCCTGTGGATTTAGAGGGGGGTAGCCCTCAGAGAGGGGGAAAAAAGAAGGGGGCGTGGCCAGACATATGTAACACGTGTTGTGTACACATTACTTCATTACAGTAAACAAACTACCAGAAGCTGGTTACAGGTTGGCTGTAACTGCTAGTCACTAGCAATAGCATTTATTCAGGACTGCTTGCAAAACTGTAAATAAACCTCACGAGTTACTAGCTGTGAATAAACTATTATAAAATTTAAATAATTATATATATAACTAAGCATGCATGTTCTCTTTGTTGAATAGTAGCAGAGATATTATTGAATTCTTGTATAGTGAATCCGTCCTGATAAACAACACTTTGTTTCATTTTTGTAATTTAAACTCCCGTTCATGTTTTGTGAGTAAAGACGTTCACGGCTTTATCTTGGCAGCACGGTCAAGGGAAGCTAAGATGAAAGCAGAGGCAGATATTTTGTTGCTCTGCTCTGAAGTCTACAAAACAGGCTAAAATAAAGACATTTCTTTGAGATTCAAGTCAATTTATTTTTGTCGATCTTAAAGCTGCAGACCCCTCGTTTTCCGAGAGACATTTAAATCATCCAAATAGTTGGAATCTATCACTGTCTCCTGGTATTATCATCAATCAAGCCTAGTATCTACTACAAATAACTGTTCTGATATAATAACTTATTTTTAAAAGGTTTATTGGCATTTACAGTACTGTGCAAAAGTCTTAGGCACATGCAAAGAAATGCTGTAGAGCAAAGATGCCTTCAAAAATAACGAACTTAAATGTTTCTACATTAAAAAATAATATAAAGCGCAGTAAACAGTAATAAATGAAACAAAGTCAGTGTTTGGTGTGACGAGCCTTTTGCTGTCACACTTGCTTCTTATTTTCGCAGCGAAACCCAGCAGCCGTCATTATGTTTTTTTTGTCTGAAAAGTGGTCTCTTATTTAATCTGCTGCTTTCTTTGCTGACATACAAACATTTTTTTCTGTAACATTTAATTTTGTGCTGGAAAACTAATGTTTGGAAATCGAAAATGTTTTTTGTACTGACTTGATAATGTAGAAGTCATAAACTAAAAATCTATAACAAAGTTTGTACTAAAATAAATAGGGTGTCTAAGACTTTTGCACAGTACTGTATATATTTATAGCTTTTAGCGAATACCCATATCTAGAGTGACTTTGTAATATAATAACCCCAAACATCCGTAAGAATCAACACAAAAATGGTTCGTGATGACCATCTCAGTCTGAAAAGCTGTTTTCTGAATTCATGAGGGACGTCACATGCACAAACCAAATAATCTAAAAGAGCTGAAATTGTTCTGCAATGAGGAGTGGACTACAGGAAGAGAGTGCTGCTATTCTCTTGAAGCCAATGATTTTGTGAAAGATTTTCAAGCATTTGGAAGCAATACACTATGCATCACTGTTTGTTTTTGTTTCAGTACTTCTTTAATTCATTCATTCATACTTCATTCTTCAGTAAGTGTGTTATCCTGGTCAGGGTTGCAATAGATCCGGAGTCTATCCCGGGAACACTGGGCATCAGAGGGGGCACACCATGGAGGGGACGCCAGTCCATCACCCACACACACACACACACACTTATTCACACCTAGGGATAATTTAGTGTAGCCAAACTGCCTACCTGCATGCTTTTGAGAGGTGGGAGGAAACTGGAGACCCCCGGAGTAAACCCATGCAGACATGGGAAGAACATGCGCAGAAACACACAGAGAGTAACCTAAGCTCAGGATCGAACCAATGCTGTTCCAGTTTATATTAGTAACATAAAACAAACAAATAAATAAATAATATAATGTTATCGGATAAACATATCCTGACAAAATGTGATTCGTTTTTCATAACTGATGGAATAAAAGTGGTTGATGGAGGAGCCAGTAGCCTGGCCTTGCGCAGTGCACAGGAGTTTCTGACTGGAATCAAGTACCAACATGAATGGGGTAATCACTGAGCTATCATTTGGAATGAAAATCAAAAAAATGAAACTGTGCTGAGTATAAAAGTGTGTGTGTGTGTGTATGTGTGTGTGGTATAAAAAAGCCCAACTGACGTATGCAGGCGATCACCAGCCTGGACTGTTCTCTGGTCAGATGAAACACAAATGTAATTTTTTTGGCCATAATGATCAGCGCTATGTATGGAGGAAAACGTGTGGAAGAAGCATGGGGGGGGGGGCGGGGGGGTCTAGCATCGTGTTGTGGGGGTGTTTTGCAGGAAAAGGAACTGGTGCACTTCAGATAATAGATAATGCATCATGAGGAAGGAGGATTATCTAGAAACACTGAAGCAACACCCCAAGACATCACACAGAAAGTTAAGATTTGGTCTTCTAAAAACTGGGTCTTCTAGCATGACAGTGATCCTAAACATACCTCCAAAGCTGTAAGAAAATGGCTTAAAGACAACAAGGTAGAAAGTTCTGGAGCAGACATCACGAAGCCCTGACCTGAATCCCATACAGAATTTGTGGACTGAACTGAAGGAGGCCCACAAACCTGACTGAGTTACACCAGTTCTGTCAGGAGGAATGAGCAAAAATTCAAGGAAACAAATTGTGAGAAGATTTTGCAGTTAAAATTCAGAGGCACCAAATGTATGTTTTGTGCTAGAGTTTATTTCACAAGTTTGCCTGCCAGAGCAAAAACATCCTAGAAATCCATGACATCTGTACGTCACAAATACGTGACATGATCAGGTATTAGTGATGTACAGTTGTCATGGATTTCTAGAATGTAAATAAGCTACTGTTTTTTATTATGTATATAATACTACATAGTAAGGTATTTACTCTAAAACAGCTTACGTTGTAGGTGATTTCCCTTGAAACCCTTCACTTTTCTCTTGATGGATGTCAAGTGTAATTGTATTCTCTGTATACATAATCACTAGCAGAACTGTAAAATGCAGAAACGTAAGTGTTGGTATATCTGTCACCAGTTTGATTTTAAAGATAGCAGAACTTTCACTTGCAGTCCTGCACTGGTGCAGTTTTTTTTATTGGCATAGGTCTTTAATCGTTTTTAATAGATAATAAATAATACAGGACTCGTGACCTATTCATTAATAAACGATCAGCAACATCACAAATTTGTATATGACTTGCTTGTAATGTATAAGGAAATCATCAAAGTGTTATGCATACAGGCTTGTATAAACGTGTGTAAGTTTAATCAGAGCATAGATGAAATGGTAAAGCATCATTAATCAACATCAGTTCATTAAGGTAACTATAATTAATATACACCTCAATAATAAAAAGATGTCTTTCTAACCAGAATGATGAATGCTCAGGGTTGTTGTGCCTTTAATTAAATGTAAACCTATTAAGTATAGATAGCTGTTTCATTTATTAAAAGATGTTCATCATCTCTTAATAAATAAGCATTTATGGTGTATGAGTCACAGCAATCTCGACTTGGAATTTCACATTTGATATACTTTATAATTTATTGGATTATGTTTTTAATATGTTCTTAGTGATGGTTTTTAGCTGTATGGGTGGAGATGGAATTCATTACATTCATTTTCACCGTGGCATTTGCGATCAGATGAGTGGTGCACTGGCTGACTGTAACAGGATCAGGTAGATTAGTCAGCTAACACTAGCTAAAAAACATGTTTTTCCAGGCAATATTAACCGTAACTTTTCTGCCTTACGGTCTGTGTGGAGTTTCTGTGCATGCTCTCCCTATGGGTTTTCTCTTTTCTCCAATTTCCTCCCACCTCCCAAAAACATGGAGGAAGGAGCAGTGGCTATAATTAATTGGCCTTAAGTGGGAACAAGTGCATGTATGTGTGTACTATGAATATGCACTGCAATGGACCAGCGTGTTTCTATGATATACTTCGGATCAACCACTAAGTGGTTATACATTCTTTTAAGGTAAGTTCTTAGGTATAGTCAAGTCAAATAGATCTTTATTGTCATCACAGTCATACACAATGTTTCTCCTGGACCCAAGGTGCAAAGATAGACATATGACATGCACAGTGCTGACAGGACATTTATTAAGTGCAATAGGAATAAGAAGCATGCAGGAACGGGGTAATAGGAAACAGTGGGGTGAGTACACACTGAGCAGTAGAGCATAAATACTCCAATCACAAAAACATTTAACAAGGTCCATAGCTACAACTTCAAATGAATTGAGGTATAAAGTGGCAGTGCGGTAACGGTTGTAAACTTGATCATAGATGGGACTTCGTAATAGCATGATACTCGATGATACTCAAAGCCATAAAAATGAGCATAGGATAATTGTGATTTTTAACTATTATTTTCAGTATATGCTGATTGTCACTAAAAACAAGCACCTGTTGACATTTTGGTATATGGTATTTGGTACTATCACAAATTCTTCCTCTCAGTGTGCTGCTGTGTTTTGTTTTGTTTTGTTTTGATCAGCGTCCATGTGCTTTTTTGTTTTGATTCTTCTCATTGGTTTCCTCCTATCTCCCTATTGTGTCATGATCACTCTCACCTTTCTTCAGTGATTACTTGATTAGGACAGTAATTGTGATAGAGATTTGTTATCAGGTTTTACTTGTCTTGCATCAGCATGGGACCACACACACACACACACACACACACACACACACACACACACTGAGGTGACACTGAGCGACAATACGAACAGAGGAAAGCACCTAAACTGACTTTCGATCATAGCCATGGGGAGTACATTGTTTCTCCTTCCGGTTTTACCTTTCTTCTCCTTTCTGGCTTTGCTGGCAATGTCTCTGTCTCATTGTCTCTTTGTAGTCTCACTGCTTTTTATTGAGTGGTACACAGAGAGCATAGGACTGTAAGTTAACTCTCTCTACACATTATCTTCTGGCCTGCTGCATAAAAAGATGGGGAGAGAAACAGAGAGAACGAGAGCATGGAGTCTCCTAGTAGTAACTTTTATTTTTCTGAAATGAGAGATACTTTGGCGAGTCATATTCCACTTACAGTAATTGCTTGATGATGAAACTAATCATAGGTGGATAGATTTTAACCAACCGGACTTCTTGCAAAAACTGTGATGTATTTACTGGTTGCACAATTGCACTATTTGTCCATATAGTACAAAAGGGTTCCCTTTTGAGTCTGGTTCCTTTCAAGGTTTCTTCCTCGTATCGTCTCAGGGAGTTTTTCCTTGCCACCGTCACCTCTGGAATAAATTCACATATTTACAATATATTTTTTGTGAATCCATTTATTTCTGTAAAGCTGCTTTGTGGCAGCGTCCATTGTTAAAAGCGCTATACAAATAAAATTGAATTGAATTGAATATTGAGACTTCAGCATTTCGATATAAACGGCCTGTTCAAAAGACTCTCTTTAGATGTCATAAACAAACAAACAAACAAACAAATAAATAAATAAATCTGATCTAGGGCTGTAAAAACTGCATTTATATTTAAATATTTTAATGTATGTAAATATTGTTGAGACTATATATTGCCTTGGGGAGGGAGAGTTGTATGCATTCATACAACATAAGCCATGGAAACAAATACAATCATTTTATGATGCTTTAATGTTTCAGATTCATTCATTCATCCTTACATCTTCAGTAAGCACATTGCGATGAATCCGGAGCCTGTCCTGGGAACACTGTGCACAAGGTGGGAACACACCCTGGATAGATCACCAGTTCATCACAAGGCACCACACACACACACATTCACACATTTCTTTATACCTAGCGTCAATTTGTTGTAGCCAGCCCTCATACCAGCACGTTTCTAGGAGATGGAGGGAAACTAGCGAACCTTAGGAAATCCACCTGAAGAACTTGACAGAGTTCCACACAAACAATAACATGAGCTTATAATCAAAGTGGGGGCTCTGGAGCTGTGACATGGCAATGCGAGCTGTTTCAGATTTACTTTAACACACAGTGATGTTTTTCTGTCACTGATATTTAAATAGATTTTACATATGCTACCTACTGATCTTGCAGGATTTAAAAAAAATATTACTGCACTAACAGACTGCCACAGGATCAGGTAGATTAGCCTGCTAAAACCAGCTAAAAAAGTATGTAATTTAGAAAATTTTATTTATGACAAAAGTTATCACAAAACTTATTTAACACAAATGCTATTCATAGTTAAAACATGGTTAAGAGCATAAAACATAGGTATGAAAATACAAGAAAGTCAATAAACTTATAAAGGAGCATTAAAAAGAGAAATATATGTGATATATGTCACAAGGAACGTGGATTAAAATGCTGATTTGGGAAATGTTTATTTTTGTCTTGATTTAAAAACCATAACAGAGAGAGCACATCTGATGTGCTGTAAAACCTTCAGCTGAGATTGTGGAACAGCCAATAGTCACTGGGCTGAAGACCTCAGAGACCTGGAAGCAGGTAGTAATGACACAGTAGATCAGAGATGTAGGTGGGAGCTAAAACATTAACATCTTTAAAAAACAAACAGTAAAACTTTAAACTGGATCCTGTATTGGATAAGATGCCGAAGCAAGTGTGATGTGGTCTCTTTTCTTGGTTGTGAGTAATCTCGCAGCTGCATTTTGGCACTGCTCAACAGAAGCCTTGCTAATGCCAAAAGACAACGATTTACAATAATCTAAATGAAATGTAAGCATATATAACTTTTTCCAAATTTTGAAAAGAGAAGAATGACATGATTTTAGAAATTGAGAAAACAACTTTTTTAACCACAGAGGTGATATGCTGATGCTGACTTGTAGATTTTGGATGGGCCAAAGAGAATGAGTTCTGAGTTGTTCTCATTTAGCTGAAGGAAATTGTTGGCTATCCTGATCTTAATAACTTGAATGCATATGTTCAGATGTTGCAGTGAGCCGAGATCATTGGGTTTTAAAGGGAAATAGAGTAGCAGTGTGTCATTGGCATAACAATGAAAAGCGATTTCTGAATAATGTTTCCCCAATGGAAGCATGTAAAAATGAAAAAAGACAGACCTCATTATAGATCCTTGTGGGACAGTGCAGTCAGTGGCGATCAATGAGGATATCTTAATGTACCGTGTCAAATGCAGTGCTAAAGTCTAAGAAAAGTAGGAAAGCACAGTTACCGGAATTGATAGCAAGTAGTAAGTCAAGACTCTGTGCAATGGAAGGCTTTAAACCAGACCATAAAATGTCATAAATATCATAAAGCAAATGATTTGGGTTTTTTCCAGGTATGCCGCTTTTCTCCCACCTCCCAAACACATGCTGTTCGGTGGATTGGCTATTCTGATGAGTGTGAACATTTAGAGCTCCATACTCTAAGCGAGTCCTTTAAGATTTGGACTGGGAATCTCTGACTCATAGCTCTCTGTGAGAAACCTCCAGTGAATCAGAGCACAGAGAAATGTGCCGGCTTGATGAACAGTTCAGGTGCTGTGCAGAGACGTGCTGAACACCGGGTAATTTTAGAAAGCCAAAAGAGGTTTTCTTGATTTTTTTTTTTTCTTTTTTTGGAAGGTTGAGTGAAACCTCTGGCTGGAAATATTTCAGCATGGCAGTGTGTGGACAGAAGTGTTATTAAGGTAAAAAAAAAAAGTGTTGAGGTGAAAATTATATTTAAAAAATTAAACCTAGGAAAGCAAAAGCAAAAAAAAAAAAAATTTATTGCAATACATGTAGCATAAAAACACTAGGCCCGCTTGCTAAAGTGTGTGTTTGGCCAATGAGAATCATTCAGTAGGATTCCCAATAGTTACAGGAAAGGAACTAAAATCAGCCATGGTGGAGCTGAATTCATGGCCATGGTTCACATATTTCTTTATGTCTGCCCTCAGTTTGTCTGCCCTATTGAAGTGATTGATAGCCACATTTACCATTTACCAGATGGGATGCTTCACAGCTCCTTATCTGAGATAAATCATCAACTGGTGAATCGCCTCATTTCGCACATTGCCATAATGCAACAATTACAACTATATAAAGATTCATGCCAGATCATAGTCAAAAAAGGACAACACAACACTGTGAGCCTGATATGTTGCCTGATGTGATATGATTACATTTGGTCATCTGACAGATGAGCATACCCAGAGCAACTTGTGCACACAGCAATACAAAGCACATACAGAATCTGCAAGTATGCATAACATGAAAGATTAGTGACTAATGCTGGTTTGTTCAAGTGATAGAGTGGTGTAGGTAGTAACAAGTTATAAACTATAATACAAATAAGTCCAGTAAACCTAGACGTAATACAAAAAAATATTTTAAAAAATAAAATAAAAAAGATAATTTTAAGAAAAATGCACAAACAATAATTCAAAATACACTATATGGCCAAAGGTTTGTAAACACCTGACCATCACACTCCAGTCTGACCTTGAACATCCCATTCCAAAACCATGGGCATTAATATAGAGTCCTCCCTCGGGGCCACTCGTGTTCTTGAACACCGCCCTTGCAAACCATGTCGGAGCTTGCTTTGTCACAGGGGTATGGTCATGCTGGAACAAGAGTGGAGGCTGTTATAGCAGCAAAGTGGGGACCAACTTTTTGGATTGAGATGTTCAACAAGCACATATGGGTGTAATGGTCAGGTGTCCATGTACATTCTGGAAGTGTCCAGAAAGGCAGTACTATATCTTCTGAGAGATATTGGGGTGGAAGGACAAAGCAGCAACAAACTTGTGTATCATTAGCATACATTATATGACCAAAAGTGTGTGGACACCTGCCCATTACACCCATATGTGCTTGTTGAACATCCCATTCCCAAAAGTTGGTCCCCACTTTGCTGCTATGACAGCCGCCACTCTTCTGGGAAGACTTTCCACTAGATTTTTTTGGAAATTCCTGCTCATACAGCCACAAGCACATTAGTGAGGTCAGGCACTGATGTTGTGTGAGAAGGCTTGGTGCACTGTTGGTGTTCCAGTGGGGTTGAGGTCAGGGCTCTATGCAGGACACTTGAGTTCTACAACTCCAACCTTGGCAAACCCTGTCTTGCTTTGTTTGACAGCTTGCTTTGTGCATAGGGACATTGTTGTGCTAGAACAGGTTTGAGCCCTTTAGTTCCAGTGAAGGGAAATTGTAATGCTACAGCATACAGAGACATTCTATACAATTGTGTGCTTTCAATTTTGTGGCGACAGTTTGGGGAAATGTAGGTGCGATGATCAGGTGTCCACATACTTTTGGCCGTATAATGTAGCAGTGAGATAGTAAAAGCCGTGGGATCTGATTGAACAAAAGTGGACCAAGAGCTGAACCCAGGTTTAACTCCAGTATTAAGGCTGTCAGGTGGTGGACAGGTACCTCTCCACACTACATGGAAACCAGGTCAGGGCTGCCAAAGTCTGCAAAAGAAGAGAATCTGGTGATTCATTTTATTAAAAGCTGCTGACAAGTTGAGAAGGATGAATGCAGAGGGCATGGAGTTTTCTCTGCCGTTCTGCACAGCTTAACTAACTGCAAGGAGGGCAGTTTCAGCTGAATGCATGGCCTTGTATTAATGCTGGTTGGCAGCCAGAAGGTCATTTAGTTTGAGATATGAAGAAAACTGTGAGAACTGCAAATTTTTAGGACAGAAATGGAAGGAAAGAAACAGGTCTGTAGTTGGTGATATCTACATATGGAGCAAGGATTTTGGCAGTTTCTCCCATTATTCCTGGCAGATCCTCTCAAGTTCAATTATATTAGATGGGGAAAGTATGTGAACAGCCATCTTCATGTCTCTCCACAGATGCTCTAAGGAGTTAAAGGTCAGGTTTTGGTTGGGCCACTCAAGGACATTCAGAGACTTATCCTGAATCTGCTCCATTGTTGATTTTGCTGTACGTGTTGTGTCGTTGTCGTGCTGAAAGGTGAACATTCAGACCTTTAAACACCTCATTGTCACTGCTGGGTTAAGAAATAGTCCATCAACACAAAATATCCAGCAGTCTCCACTGTTTTTGGAAGATTTGTTCTCATTCAGCTACAAGAGCATTAGTGAGGTCAGGCACTGATGTTGGGTGAGGAGGCAAACCTGTTGTACATACTCAACATGTGTTCTTGCATTCTTGTGGTAGTTATAAAGGTTTTTTTTTTTTTTTTTAAATTGTCAGTACTAACAGACCACACAATGCCAGGCATTTTCAGCTGCTGTTCGATTGGAGTGCGGAGGCAATGACGTATCCCATATATGTTTATATGAAGGAACCAGCTCTGGAAGAGACTCATCAAACTGCTGGCCACTGATGGAGAGAAACTAGCCTCTGTTTTTAGCCGAGTATAGCCTCTCTTGTTGCAATGCTCAGAATGCAGCTTGCACTTACATTGTGCTATAAATTTTGACACATTCTGAATGTGAAATCTGCATTGCTTTGTGTAGCTCAAAGCGTTCTGCGTTGTATTATGCTTTGGCTTTTTTTTTTTTTTTTTTTTTTGAATGGCTGAAGAGCCACAGAAACT
>CM040992.1:9051246-9071310 GCA_022985145.1 Pangasius djambal
GGCTTTGCAGTTTTTCAGTAACATAAGCTACATTTTTTTGTCTTGCTATCTATTTTGTTAAAAGTGAAGTGGGTACTTCAGCACCATATTATTTTGTATATATCATACTTTAGTGCAAGCTTTTCCACATCTTATATTGTTACAACCTGGAACTGAAATAGACTTGTTGTTCCTCTTTCGGCTGCTCCTGTTAGGGGTCGTAACCGTGGATCATTGGTCCGAATATTTGATTTGGCACATTTTTTTACGCCGGATGCCCTCCCTGACGCAACCCTCCCCAGTTTTATCTGGGTTTTGGACCGGCACTGAGAGCGCACTGTTGCACGCAACCCCAGTGGCTGGGGTCTGTTCCCTGGCTGGGAACCCAGGCCACAGCGGTGGGAGCACTGTAGCCTAACCACTAGTCCTCCAGGGACCCCGGAACTGAAATGGAATTAATAGCACAAAATAGCCTACAGTGTAATATTGAAATGGGGGGATCAATATAGATAGCAAAATTATTTACAAATAAAAAATTGCAAAAGTTGTGATTGTATAGCGAACACATGGGAAAAGGTTTTCTGGTCTAATGAGACCAAAATGTAACTTTTTTGCCTTAGCACAAAGTGATATGTTAGTTCCAGTGAAGGGAAACTGTAACGCCACATCATACAAAGACAAAATACAGTTGTGTGCTTCCAACATTTGTGGCAACAGTTTGGGGAAGAACCACACATGGGTATGATGGTCAGGTGTCCACAAACATTTGGCCATATAATGTACTTTTAATACCATTTAGAGTAGACAACTCAGTAGAATGGAAAAAATAACTAAGCATTGTGTAAAAATAATCCCACTGATGAGTTGCTGTAATAACCAGCAAATTTCATTAGGTTAAAATAACCTATTATTTGTTCTATCCAATTTTTACCTAGCATTAGTGCGTGGAACAGCCCGAGTAGGATTGTTTTCAATCCTGAATATTTTTGTGTGCACTGCACTGAAACTAATTGTAAAAAAGCTTGTAAAAAATCTTGTGAGACTTCTCAGTGAGATGCATGTTTTGCATATTTCTTGCCCATTGTAGAATTTGATCCATTTCATATGCAATCTCTGTTGATAGAATATTAACTGATACACAGTCAATGTTAAAATATGAAACAGCAAAACAGCAAACGGCAGTGTGGAAGATACAAAAATGTGTCTCATGCCTCTTTGTTCTCAGATGGACACTGTGTGATTAAGCTGCTTTATATGAATACTGGCGAGACAGAAAGACTTATGCAAATTAAAGGCTGTATAACTGAAGTCACTTTTTACTGCAAGCTTTTACCTTATAAATGAATGAATCAGGTTACGGTTTTGTGCAGCTATATAATTGATGATGGAATTTTCTCCTTCTGTTGATTGATCTTGCATTAACAAGGGGCAAGCCTGTTTATTAAACTCTCTCTCTCTGTCTGTCTTTAAAAGTAAAAGATGATGCCTCAGTGATGACTACATCAGCAGACATAATTTTCTAAATACAATAAGGGATATTAATATAGCTTGCTTTGGGCTTGAATTTTAGCACTCCCGTTCTTGAGGCTTAAAATGATTTGAAGCTGCCTTCATTTGTAAGCCAATGCCAATATTTCCCATTTCCCCTCCCTTAGAAGTTATCACAATGGATCCTCAGTCACATTACCAGTTGGAATCATTAAGATGGTGAATTGTGGCTTATCTGAACAACGTTTCTATAACATTTCTAATCACTAACCCTAATACACCAATCAGCCATAACGTTAAAAACACTCACAGGTGAAGGGAATAACATTGATTATCTCATTACAATGGCACCTGTCAAGGGATGGGATTTAATAGGCAGCAAGCGAACAGTCAGTTCTCGAAGTTGATGCGTTGGAAGCAGGAAAAATGCACAAGCGCAAGGATCTGAGCGACAAGGGCCGAATTGTGATGGCTAGACGACTGGGTCAGAGCATCTCCGAAACGGCAGGTCTTGTGGGGTGCTCCCGGTATACAGTGGTTGGTACCTACCAAAAGTGGTGCAAGAAAGGACAACCAGTGAACCGGTGACAGGGTCATGGATGCCAAGTGCTCCAAGTTGGGGCTGTCGTGGCCTAATGGTTAGACAGTTGAACTTGTAACCCGAAGGTGAACCTGAAGGTCGTGGGTTCGAGTCTCAGGTCCGGCAGGGATTGTAGGTGGGGGGAGTGAATGACCAGCACTCTCTTCAACCCCCAATATCACGACTGATACCTTTGAGACCCTTGAGCAAGGCACCGAACCCCCAGCTGCTCCCCGGGTGCCGCAGCAAAAAAGGCTGCCCACTGCTCCGGGTGTGTGTTCACTACTGTGTGTGCACTTGGATGGGTTCACTCATTGATGCATGTGGGCAATGAAGGTTAGGCTGTCTGGTCTGATGCCACAGAATAGCTACTGTATCTGCTGAAAAGGTTAATGCTGGCTATGATAGAAAGGTGATGGAACACACATTGCATCTGAGCTTGCTGCATTTGGGGCCACGTAGCTGCAAACCGGTCAGAGTGCCCACCGCCGAAAGTGCCTGGACACGCGAGCATCAGAACTGAACAATGGAGCAATGGAAGAAGGTGGCCTGATGAATCACATTTTCTTATACATCATGTGGACGGCCGGGTGCGTGTACATCGCTGACAAAGAGTTCAAGGTGTTGACGTGGCCTCCAGAGTCCCCAGATCTCAATCTGATCGAGCATCTGTGGGATGTGCTGGACAAGCAAGTCCAATCCATGGAGGCCCCACCTTGCAACCTACAGGACTTAAAGGATCTGCTGTTAAAGTCTTGATGCCAGATACCACAGCACAGCTTCAGAGGTCTTGTGGAGTCCATGCCTCGGTGGGTCAGAGCTGTTTTGGTGGCACGAGGGGGACCTACAATATTAGGCAGGTGGTTTTAATGTTAAGGCTGATCGGTGTATTTTGCCATGGGGTCCCATCTGATTATTATCATATCCATGACACATACTGCATGTTGAAGATATTAATATCAGATGCTCTTTTGGTTTCTGTGTGAATTAGAGATTTTTGTTTTGCCATGTTCTGTCTTGAGGGCACTCCCTCCTGAAGCCTTTTTGACTGTGAAAATAAAACAGGCTTCCATTTAGTTGTGATCTTTGAAACACACAAACAATAAAGGGGCAATTTTTATTCTCAGCTGATATAAGCACTGGAGCAGTGCAGAAAGAAATTCTGTGGAACAAGGACATTCATATTTTACATGCAATTTAGTGCCATCACTGAAACATGAAAGCTAGTGTGCATGGAATGAAACAAATAAGTCTCTGCTCAGTTTCCATAGAAGCCAAGCTTTTGTATTAGCAGGGTTGGTAATAAACAATGCTAAAACAGCCATGGTGAGAGAGAGCATTTTTAGAAATGCTTCTCACAGAGACTTAACAATTTGTGATATGAAAAAGCAAAACACATATGTTTTGCTATATGTTTCATTGTTCTTTAAAGGACATACTTCAATTAAAGCAAGCTGCTATTATTATTGTGTAGTTGCACTCAATTTGCTACAGGTTACTGTACTATTGTTTTGTACATAAGTCGATATTGCACATAGAGATATACTGCATATTACTGCTACATGTGAACACATGACTGTCTATAATACTGTTTTGCACAAGTTAACATTGCACATGTTACTGTACTACTGTTTTGCACAAGTCAATATTGCACACTCACACATACAGATGTACATAGTCTATATTTCTATATACATAATCTATATTTCTACCTCTGAAACTTTATTTTTACAGCAAAGAAAGAATTTCGTTGTACAGAGAAACTTGCTTTCCTCACTGTGCACATGACAATAAATGCTTTGAACTTGAACTTTGAACTTGAACTTAAAAACATATAAGAGCAGTCTCAGTACTTTTACTGTAATTCATTCATCTTCAGCGCTTTATTCCTTTATTCCTCTTAAAGTCTTTAAATACATTTTAATAATCACTGAAAAAGTAACTAATATCTTGGCTCATTGTCAATGCTTAGTGTGTATTTTATTAAAATCTTTGAGTATACACACACAGTCAGGTCCAGAAGTATTTGGACAATGACAGAGTTTTTGTGACACCACCACAATGGATTTGAAATAATCCACTTACCTGCTTACCTACATCTCCTCACAGACAGTAACCCTAGCCCTGGATAGAACCAGGGAGCCTACCTCTGCTACCTGCTGCACCGTCATTGTCATTGTACAGTGACATACATTTATATAGCTTTAAGTAGGAGAAATAAAATTCTAGATATTTTTACTCATTTTAATTGGCAGATAATTTTGCTAATTTTAAGCATTATTGTCTAGAAAGAAGCAAACCTATCTGCAAACAGAATAAGAAAATGTAAAGCTTGAAAAGTCTGAGAGCACCAGTGAAAGTGCTTCTCTTTGGCATTCTTTTTCAAGTTAAGACAAAAAATTTTCATTACATATGATATTATCAGCAACAACCTGAGTGAAATGTAGAATCTTTAAAATAGTTACATGAATTTCAGAGTTCCTTAGTATTCGGTTACGTCGCCTTTTTGCTTTAATGACAGTGTGCACTCGAGCTGGCAAGGACTCCACAAGTTTGTGCAAAAACTTATGATCCTTTTTAGATCAAATCCACTGGAGTGTTGTCTGAACACATGCTTCAATAGAAGAGTTGAAGCATGAGGAAAATCTGACCTTTCGTACAAAGCAGTTAACATGCTCAATATCACACATTCTGCTTATATTTAAATAGGGACCTAGAAATAGTGCAGAATCTTGAAATACTGAATAGTCAAGATGTCGCACATTTCCTTTTTATTGTTTTAGAATGTCAAAATTCTAAACCTTTCTGTTTATTTCTAGTTTTACATTTTTAAAAGATCTCAGATTTTCAGTGTGGTCTCAGACTGTTGAACCCCACTGTATGGCTATGGCAAGGAAAAAGTGGTGAAAGAAATGAAACGAATAAATAATTAATAAAAACAGTAGTGCAAGATAGAGTAGTGTTTTGACTCTGTTCAGTTCCTTTCATGCTACAGGTGAAAATAACTGTTAAAACAGCTCTTTTACTGATGATTCCTCTACAAATGTGTACTACTTATAAATAAAGATTACTAGAGTTATTATTCTCAGTATATCAGCAGTGTTGATATGGCTAGCTCACTCATTCACACACATTTAGTTGAAGATTCTCCACAAGGAAGCTCTACTAAGAACCAGCTGTTGTTATGCTGTGAGAGACATTTTGTTGGCATGGTTTGAGTCCCTTTAGAGGGAAGAGACAAAGCAAATCAATATTTCAGTATTCTGATTGATCAACTTTATCCTGTGATGATGGGAGTGGTCTCATGCCCCCATGTCTTTATGCTGAACGTTTTCAGTGTGGTGTTAGATTTGGCTTGACTGCTTCCAGGACAAATGTATATCATGCTGTTGTAGCAGGTGTAGGTTGAGCCAAGAGAAATGATAGTGCCAGATGCTAGAACAAATATCCATATATCAGTTATTTTGTAGTCACACAATTTATGTTTTTTTTTGTGTTACAGTGCATTTCTAAATGGTGAAATAGTAATAATAATATAGTGGCAAACACTAAAGACCTACATACTCTTTCTTCAGTGGTAAGCTATACCCCATGTAGGAAATTATATGGCGAAAATAGATGATAGCAAAATATAAGATACAAACAAGAGGTGTGCATGTTGTTTGTATTTGTACCCAGTAACAGTATTTTTTCATGAATTTTGACTGCCCTAAATATAGACAAATATCGATTTACCTGTCTTTGTTACTGTAGTATATCGACCAGTGCTGATGGCTTTTTGCACATCTGCTGGATTCATGCTGATGCTTTACTAACATCATAAAATAACACCATTATGTTGGGCTTTTTTAAACTGCCTACCAAATGATACACCAATTATCAGATACCAGTCCTCTAACACAAAGGTAACACAAATTATGGATGCAGAGAACAGTCTTGTTTGAGAGATATGAGGCTTATGCTGCACACACTCATGTGTACATATTGTTTTCTATTGGTTTCACTCAAAAGGACCTTTAGCCTCATGGTTCGCTGCCATCGATATTCATCTTCATGTGTATTGCTTTAGTGGCCTCTCACGACAGCTCCCAGATGGTGATCCATTTTGAGTGATGTAGCTCATCTTCACAATTCAAAAAGAAATAGCCATTATCAGAGTGTCAACAGTGCAGCGTTATTGATGGCTACTGCTAATCTACTGAAAAGCCTACGGGGAAGAACAGAGACTCAAGTGACTAAATAAAATCCGGTCTTTTACAACAAAACAGCAAAATACAAACCTGCAACTAGAGTGTTTTTCTAGCCTCGGGAATTTCCAATTGTATCTTATCTTTAACTACACTCACCAATCACTTTATTAGGAACACCTGTACACCTCCACATTTATGCAATCTATCTAATCAGCCAATTATGTGGCAGCAGCCCAATGCATAAATCATGCAGATACATCAAACATCAGAATGGGGAAAAGGTGTGATCTCTGTGACTTTAACCATGGCAAGGTTGAAGGTGCCAGATGGGTTTGATTATTTCAGAAACTGCTGATCTCCTGGGATTTTCACACCCAACAGTCTCTAGAGTTTACATACAATGGTGCGAAAAATAAAAAACACTGAGTGAGTGACAGTTCTGTGGGTGGAAACGCCTTGTCGATGGGAGAGGTCAGAGGAAAACGACCAGGTTGCCAGACTATCTGTTCTATACTTTTGCTCACCAAAAAAATTGGGTGGTCTGCCACCAAAGACATTCATTCATTCAATCATTCATTCATTCAATCATTTATTTATTTATTTATCTATCTATTTATTTATTTATTTATTGTGGAGCAGGGAAGGCAGGGATTGTGTCAGGCTACTGGAGCAAACCACTGATGGAAAAATGAATAGTGCATTTCTGATTCATCATAAACTGTATCTTTATTCCGCGAGCAGTGCTGCCAGGTTTCACGTGTAATGTCCACCTGTTGCAGATATATACTGCGAATCAGAAATGTGCATCACTGTTAACTTGTTTCTGCCAAGAGATTGAGGAAAGGAAGTCTGCCTTTCTATATCCGAACATTATAGCGCTTATTTTTTCATGCTGGTTTATAAGTGCAAACTTACACACTTGAAAACTTAGGCACCAAGTGCAGTGGTGTTGAAGGGCCACATTGCTGGTGGAGGGGAAGACAGTACAAGGCAACGTTCCTAATGAGGAACTAACTTAATTAATTAATTCAATATCTTTTTATGTGCATAATCTCTCTGTATATAGATAAATGTGTTGAGAGCTTAAAAATCTGTGCTGCTGTGAAGTGTAGACGTTTTGGATAAAGCCAGGTGGCCGATCAGTTGAAAAATGTAAGACATATAATTGATACCCGAATAGATAATTAATAAAAAACAGTCTAGTCTTACAGTCTTGTTTTACATGCTTGGATGTCTGTTATGACGTTTTGAGAGCTAAGCAGGTCTTGGTGAACCCAGTCCACACCCTGCACCAGTTACATTAGGCATTCACTCACACATTGCCCCTATCCTCACATTTCCATGGTAACCTGGTTGCCCTGGTGAAGCACATTCAATCAGATATCTGTATTTTTTTCAGCCCGAGGGCCCTGATCTTTAAAAAACTGAGTGGTATCATAGACAAATATTCCAATATGGTAACTGTACTTCTTTTTTCATTATTTTCAAAGAGATTTATCTTGACTTAAGTATACTAAGGGAAGAAATAATTGAAATAATGATATGAATGCATATGCATCTTTTTAAACAGGCCTAGCATACACTCTACAATCTGACACCACCGAATGTGACAAATTAGGGTTCTGACTTATAGACACGTATACTCTTGACTTAAATTGCTTAAATCAATTGAATCTTTTTATTTTATTTTATTTTTGTAGATATGACTTAATAATCAACCTGGAATAAAGCTTTTTGTGAATCTTTGGCCTCAGTACAAGTGGTGTATGGGCCTGTGGTTTTGAGAGCAAGGCTTGCTTTTCATTTCTTCACTGCAAGTTAAAAAAATCTTTATTCATCATTAATCTCTGGATTATGAGTGGTTGGCATTGTTTTCCTCTCACAAGAAAAACTGTAATATGTCTGTGCTTGCATCTACCTTTTCCTCAATCAACAGACCAACATGTATTTTAAAAACCTTTTTAAAATGTATTTTTAAAGGATGATAAAGTTACATTCTCTATCATCTTGGTTTCTCTCTCTCTAGTGTTCTTATGTTCCCAAATGTGAGCGAGATAACCAGAAGATGCGAGAAGACATCCTAAGGTTACAACACTACTGGAGTGAAGAGGGTAGTAACCAGTCCTTCACCTGCTTCTTCAATCCTCAGAGGAGGTACCACATTCTCTTCACACACTTTCTACAGAAAGTGCAAAGTTACACTAAGACAGTTCTGTATAATAAATTGTATTTAAAAAAAAAGCTGTACAGAACATTAGGTGATAGTAGAAGTAGGTAATTATTCTTATGCTTGCTGAGTCTAAGAACTAAACTCTAGAGCTCAAATTAGCTCTGATGGAAAATTAGTTAATGACTTAAACTCAAAGGATTTCTCCAGCATCTCCAAAACGGCAGGTCTTGTGGGATGTTCCCAATATGCAGTGGTTACTACCTACCAAAAGAGGTCCAAGGAAGGACAACCGGTGAACCGGAGACAGGGTCATGGGCGTCCAAGACTCATTGATGCACATGGGCAGCAAAGGCTAGCCCGTCTGGTTCGATCTCACAGAAGAGCACAAATTGCTGAAAAAGTTAATTCTGGCTGTGATAGAAAGGTGTCAGAACACACAGTACATCACAGCTTGCTGTGTATGCGGCTGGACCGCAGACCAGTCAGCGTGCCCATGCTGACCCCCGTCTACTGCCAAAAGTGCCTACAATGGGTACGTGAGCATCAGAACTGGACAATGGAGCAATGGAAGAAGCTGGCCTGGTCTGAGAAATCACGTTTTCTTTTGCATCATGTGGACGTCCGGATGTGTGTGCGTCGCTCACCTGGGGAAGAGATGGCACCAGGATGCACTATGGTAAGAAGGCAAGCAGGTGGAGGCAGTGCAATGCTCTGGGCAATGTTCTCCTGGGAAACCTTGGGTCCTGGCATTCATGGGGATGTTACTTTGTCACGTACCACCTGTTTAAAAATTGTTACAGATCAAGTACAACCCTTCATTCCCTTACATCAGTGGTCTGTTTCAGCAGGATAATGCGCCCTACCACACTGCAAAAATTGTTCAGGAACGGAGAACTTGGAATGAAGAACATGACAAAGAGTTCATGGTGTTGACGTGGCCTCCAAATTCCCCACATCTCGATCCAACCGCGCATCTTAAAGGATCTGCTGCTAACATCTTGGTGCCAGATACCATAGCACACATTCAGAGGTCTTGTGGAGTCCATGCCTTGACGAGTCAGAGTTGTTTTGGCAGCACAAGGGGGACCTACACAATATTAGGCAGGTGGTGTGTTATGTTAAATGTTATGGCTGATCGGTGTATATAGACATTGCATCACCAAGTATGGTAAAAGTATAGGTAAAATCTGCATTTAGATCTATAGGAAAGATATCAGTGAACAGGGTTGGAAATTGTGGTTGAAAGTCCATGTGTGATGACTGATGCTTATGCATTTGTGCGATATGTAATGAACAACAGAAGAGTAATTGTTCTTCAGGTGACTGAGAATCTCTATGCGGGCCATCAGACAGTGCCGATACAAGTGTAATTTGCTTGTTAACGCTAATGCGTTGCTTATATGGTTGAGTACAAGTCTTTTTTTTTCTTTTGTTTGTGCACAGTTACTATTTTTTAATGGTCAAAAATATTATTTTGGTCCAAAAATGCATGTGCATTACCACCAACAGACACTTTATGTGCAGTGTTATGACACCTGTACCATTGCTTACAACCCACTTTTGTGGATGTTCAGTATTTACAGTGTGTAACTACTCTTCAGCTAAATACTAACTAAATACATAATTATTTTATCTGTAACAAATAAGAAGGAAACTCATTTGTGGCTACTAAAGGCCAATTCACACTGAAAGCTTTTATGAAGCATCTTTTAGTTGCACATTAGCTTGTGTTTTAACTAGTGTTTAATTCCACACCAGCTGTGAGACACACCTTAAAACATGCACCAATCCAAGTGAAGTTTAACTCCATCCAAATATAATTATAAAATCCAAGTCCAAAATAGTATTATTTAAAATAATGTAGCACTTTGGAGATGTGTCAGGTATTGTGAGGTATTTTCCTTTATTTCCATTCATTTAAATGAAAGGCTTAACAGCTTTGTTTCATTCATCTCATTAAAAAAAAGATATTTTTCTCTTGCTCATTTCAGCTCTCTCTGTTCATGGGCAGCCTACTGAGAAAAGACATGGAAAATACTGTAAGTAGGCTGCCATTATGAGTTCAGTGGTGTAAATAATCCCTCGTTAACTTGCTTGTTCTCTCAAACTCCTCCCAACCTCCACAGCCAACACTTGACCATGACCAGGCTGGCAACTTTGTGCCACAAATAACAAATTTCTTTACATAGAATGCCAGTAGCTTTTTCAGTCAAATTTGATTTTTGTCGCACTTTTACGTTCTCTCAAACATGGCCTTTTTTGATTCCTATTTAAAAATGATTGAAAAATCCAACAATTTGACATACTCCAACATAACTCCTGTATGAAAGAAATGTCTCAAAATGCTAACCAGGGGTAAAAGCACATTTTATTTGGGCTCCTATTCTTGGCATGGTAGTTAGAACGCTCACCACATGAAACAAAGCTCCCAAAATCCCCAGTCTGTAACCATGCCATACCCCTGCTCTCCTCCAGCTATAATCAGTTGCGCCCTACAACAGAGCAATCATTATAGCTTGAAAGGTGATTTTTCCCTCACGCTTTTCAGATGAAAAGAGCTATGTCTATGACCACCTCTAGAAGATTCTCCCATACTGACAGTTACCCATGAACTGTAATGTTCAAATCTGGATTGGCCTTCAGCTTGCATCTGGCGGTGCCTCGAATGGACTGGATGCTGACATGCAGGACATAGAAGTGATTACACTCTTTTGCATGGCATAAGCACAAAGCACTTAACATGAGGCTGCTCTCTGCCAATCTGGTTTATGCATGCAAGTATGGTTGGCATAGTCTGCATTGCTGGACACATTTAAATCAACCCTGCAAAATCTGCAAAATGCGCTGGGGTTGCTCTTTGGGGTTGAAACTAGAAACCAGCATGGTCAAATGGTCTCACTAAAACAGTGAGAATCATTGTCTTAAGCCCGTAGCAGGCACCTGAGCACCCCCTAAATGGTACCCCACATAGTTGAAGGGTCCTGAGGAATGGGAGCTACAAACAGGCTTCTTCACAGGCAAAAACATTGCTCATTGGGCAATGACATCGGACCAGTGAGTCTTGATGACGGTGTCTCAGGGGTAAAAGCTTAATTTCCGTTGTCATTTTCCCAAACTGGGGTTTGCCACTCTGACCCAAGAGTTCCCTCTTAGACATAGGTGTAATCAAACAAAGGGTTCTAATCAACATACTTGCTCTTTCAGAAGGATGGTGGTTTTTGTCAGATTATAAACTTGAGAGGGCTGAACTGATTCCTAAAATCTCTCCCTTTTTGCATTTTAAGGCTACATATATTTTAAGGTTTGCCTTCCAAGGACAGGCATTCCAATTCAAGCCTACCTCTTTCATGCTTATGCAAGACCTACATAAGGAACTTGCATTACATGGTTTTGACACTTTTTCCTGGACTGTGCCTATACTTACAATTTTTGTGCTGTTTTCACCTATAAACTTCTGTGATTATCATCTTTTTTTTTTTTTTTTTACCTGCAATTGTCTCTCTGGATGATGTGCACATAGCTGCCAAATACACACTAGAATTCCATACTCTTACTGCTAGCAGGAGTTGGAGGCATAAGTTGCATTTAGAAAGGGACTTCTGTCAGACATAATCACTTTATTGGCTTGCCAGGATGAGTCTATCAATTTTAACTTCCTCATAGAGCTGGCCATATTTCCGGACAAGTGAAAGGTGTATACCACTTCCAGAAGGAGAAACAGCAGAGATACAGGCGTGGTTTTTGCCTGTACTATGAAAACCCTGCCTACATCCTCTACATCCTGACTGTCTGGCCTGCTCCAGGACTCCTAAAGCAAGTGACACTGGAAAATGTTTTTGCTATTCTGGACCCACTTACAATTTCCTCAACTTCTGCTTTGTTGAGGAACCAACCATTCCTACTACTCCAAAGCCCCAACTCTATTAAATCAAACCCTCAGGAACTGTCACACAAACTACCCTGTTACTTTAATAAGAACACAAAGGAAGATGTTATTTTTCACCCATACACTACAGAGAGTATGGTGGACTTCTCACAACCAGAATCTACCATGCCCTTGACTGCTTCACCAATGATATCCACTGAAGGATTGATGAGCTCAGTCAAGCCCCTCAAAACTGCCCTGACAGTAAGACCTGTGTACCACCACTTGTTACTACATCCCACTCATGCATCTGGTCACCCTGGACAAACCAAGAACTACCAACTTGTGGAACACCATACCTACTGATGCCCACCATCTTGTTTCTTTCTGTTGAACAAGCTAAAGCACTTAAAGGAATCTTTGCAGGAAAGCTCCACCATCTGCTTGTGCCTGAGCCTCCATGGTCCTATATTGCAATAGATTTTGTAACTGATTTAACACTGTCCTGTGGAAACAGTAGTTTTGACAGTGGTAGTCAGCTTTTCCAATGTCTGAGTCATCCCGCTACCCTCCTGCTAAGCAGCTGGTCTAGCGTTTTCCTGCGTTTTTTGGCAACCCAGGGGACATTTTTTCTGAGTCATTTTTCTGGGTCCACAATTAATACTCCAAGTTTGAGAGACCTTGATGGAGAAGTTAGGAGTCAATGTCAGCCTCACCTCTGGTTACCATTCAAAGTCAAATGGGCAATGTGAAAAAGTAAATCAAGAGCTAGAAAAATTATTAAGAATTGACTGCCATGACCAACAGCTACCTTCCCAGGGATCATTCACTCTTCCACCCCTTTCATTAACTTACCTGTTAACCCTGTTATGCCCTGAAACTATCAACATTCCTGCTGTAGACAATTAGATGGGTAGGAGTGAGCAAGTTTGCAAACACCCTGATCTCCACAATTTCCAAAACCTCATTCCATTACCACACTCATACTCCAACTACAGCCACTAAAGCTCACTGGCATTCCAATTATTCACACCTGCTACTCATCACAATTCTCAGTATATATGAACCTTGGTTACTGCAGTTCATTGCTACTGCAGTTCAAGTCTTGTTTGTGCCTGTTGCTTGCATTATTAAGCCTTTGTATTCCACCTCATCTTTCTTGTGTTTTATATTCACCTTTATCAATTACAGATATTACCTTTGTTTTTTGCTCTTTGGTCTGCTTAGTCACTTGATATCTGGTTAAAGGTTTTTGACCTTTTTGCCTGTATTTTGACCTTACCTTTTTATTTTAAATTTTTACTATCTCTTATAGTCTTGACTAAACTTAATAATACACAATTATTATGTATAGACCCGTGAACATTCATTCCACTGATAAGAACACAAAGTGGGAATTTGGCATTTAGTGGGAACCAATTTGGAGAGGGAAAAAATGGCATGCTTTTTTTTTGGTCTATATTCCTCGTCTAACTCATGCATGTTTGGGCATTAATGTCTTTTGATCTCTGTGTTAGTATAGATACATGTGGACTGAGTGGCGAATGGCAGTTTCCTGTATGGCTTGTCCTCTGGCCACAATTCTATTCTACTATTTCATGTTGCTGTCTGCCAGGGCGATTTTCTTTGGAATGAGTGGAGATGTTGTAGCATGTTCTGATAACATACCTCGTCAGTCAATTACAGATAGCACTCAAATAGTTTATTAAGGATTACAATCACATTAACAACAGGTGCAACCGTGGTCTGATCGGACAGAATGGGGCTATTAGCAAACTGGTTAAATTGTGTTATGTGCAGCAGTGTCATCCACAACAGTGCTAGTGGCAGAAAGTCATACAACTGTAGATTTGGTCAACTTGGTCTAAAGTGCTTTCTCAGCCCTGACCATATCTGTTTGTGTGTTTGACAGCGAATTGTCTGTCTATTCACAAACAGATCAACTTCCACTTCCGCAGACACCCATGATTGGCTGGTATCAACTTCCACTCTTCTGTAGGTGTTCCACATTAGCTGAACTACCTCCTTGTAAATTTGCTAATCTCTGGGTGCAGGACTACTGTGAGACATCCACTGCATCAGCCCAGGAGGTAGGCAGCTCTTAAGAATGAAGGTATGTATCTGTAGTTGTTTCCAGAAGGTGCCTGCCCAACCTCAACAACAATCTTATGCCCCCCATAGGGGTGTATGTAAAACACCAATGTGGTGTTGTCTGTCTGCACCTGGAGTTCCTGAAATTGTTGCAGCACTAACCACACAGCTTTCATTTCGAGGAGGTAAACATTCTGATGTTGAACCTAATGCCTTTGAACAGCCTACGAAGGATTCCAGTGACTCTCTTCATGATTTAATTTAGTGTTGACTTTAGCATTGTGATTGCTCTAATCTCACACTACTTCACTCAAAGTGAAGAAATCCCCTGTATTCCACAGAAACTGAAATATGGAAAAGCATCTATCAGGTGTTTACAAGATGGTTCCAAATCTTTCTCCTTCACTGCTGGCATTACATCTGTTATGCATAGAGGAAGGAATGGCAGTTGAATTAAGGAGACATTTAGGCTTCTTAAATCCAGAATGGAATAGATCTGACATCCTTTTTTGGATCAGGTGGTCTGGCCCATTTACCCTTTATTGCCTGTTTCTGTAGCAACTGCACTTCAGTCGGTGTAGCCAGTTAGCATGGGTCTCATGCCTTCATGGGGGTGGACCCCTGTTTTTGGTGGTGGTCGTACCTTTTAGAGGCTATCCACATGGGGTCACAGTCATGAGGTGAGCAGTTTGCTTTTGCTGCTTGGCAAGGAAATGAGCAAACAGGAATTCTCCCTCTCTCCCTCCCCTGAGGGTGCGTAAACAAAAGTTGAACTACTGTATATATTTAATCTCCTGCATGATTATGGATTTTGGACTGTTGGTATTCAAAATAAAAATGTGCACACTATCTAAATCTCTATGTTTATTACACTACCAATAAAATATCAGACAGAGACAGAAAATATATTGGCTGTAAGTTATATCAGTCAAATGATTATGTCTACAACTAAAACTCACTAATAAAATGTAACTTAAATGTAATCATTTGTCATTATTACACTGTCACTGTGCTGTATTGTGCATACTCAGTTCTTAAAGGGAAGAAGAGGAGATGATTGGATTGGATCACAGCAACACGCCTTGATGTCTTCATTCAAATCAAACCAGTTTTTTACATTTGCACCACTCTGTACCACTTTACCACCTGCACCAGTTGTCACAAAATGGTTATTCATTTAACTGGTTGCCTATCTCTGTGTTGTCTAATAGTTCCCTCTATTTTAAAGAATTGAACTATAAAAAAAATCAGTGCGTTTTAGTAGAAGGACAGATACAGATTTGTTCTCTGTTGAGGCATCAGGTGTGTTTTATTACTGCGTCTGGCACCTTTATGGCTCCTCTCTACCCACTGGGCTTCCCTGTGCAGAATGGGCTGCACACCAGCATCATAAATGCTACTTATCAACACCACAGACCTCCTGGGCAAAGCAGCATGTGGAACCAGGGATTGCAGTTTGTTGAGAACAAATGATCATGTTCTATATTCCCTGGTGAACAAACCAATCTCTCAGTTGCCTCAGCAATATCTTACGACCTTTGCTGAAATAGCATTCGCTTTTTGCAGTCACGCCTCTCATATTATCTGGTCGTTCTGGTTGTAATTTGACTCTTTGACCTGTGGAAATAGTTTCTCACTACTTTATATTGTTGGCAGTATCCTCAGGGGAAAAAATTAATCTACCATAATGACTAATAATAAAACATCTCAAAGTGGTTGAGCTTTTCATTTGTTTTATTTCATCAGTGTTTGTGTGATAGGAAGCCAAGAAAAAAAAACTGTGCTAACTTTATTTCCAAGCTGTATTGCCAGTGTATTCAAGGGATGTCCTAGATAAATGAATCTTCTCTCATTTTTCAGTGCTGCTACAAAACTTTCTTCAGCATAGTAGCTGTGTCCTACTTTCTTTTTAATATTCCAAGGCATGTCTGTCTGCATTTAATAGAAGTACAGTTATAGCCTCATAACAAAAAGAAAAAGAAAGAAATCTCAGTATTCAGATTTGACTTTCAGATATGACTTTAATATTTCAGTGGCTGAATTCATTATTCAGTCACATCTCATTTCCTACCAATAGCCAGCTCTGTACATTTTCATGCTCATGTGCAAAATTGTGAAGGGCAGCTTTTAAAGTTAATTTAATTATTTTATTTTTGCTTATTAAAAAGTACTGTTAATTTTGATGCATTGTAAATATCATAGTTTTGTATTTATATGGTATAAGCAAACATTTTGGTTATTATCTGTTCTTCATGTTAAATTAGAAAACTGCTCAGAAAACCGCCTAAGCTTCAGATCCACAAACTCTTTTAACTTGTTAACTAGCTAGGTACTGTAGCTGCCTGTTTAGCAAGTGATAGCTAGAATGTTTTATTTTTTTGATAACTAGCATGTTTGTTCATTTTTAGCAGTGATACTAAACTAAAAAAAAAAAAAAAAACAGAACCATTTGAAAGATTCCTAAACTCTATAAGATACATAAATTACATTTTTTAAATGCTAGTTAGATTGTTAGCTAGATAGGTAGTTAACTGGATAGTTACTGTTAGCTAACAATTTTCAGCTATCTAGCTTTGTAGTTTAAATATTTTTTGTTGGACAAATGCAAAGGTTTATGTATGTCAGCTGGTAAATTCCACTCAACTTCATTCTGCCTCTGAGACAGAGCTGCATTCATATTGTTTGGCGATTTATTTATATCTTTTGTCTTGTTTCTGCTTTATTAATAACCTTTCTGTGGTTTTTATTTGAAAGTGGTCACACTGGGTCACAATCACATGACATTCATGCATTCATGCTTTTGGTGGTGGTGTGCAACATTATGATACTTGCTCTCCTCTCGACTATACCATAATCATACGAGTGTCATTTTTGGTTATGTAATATTAACTAATTTCAGTGACCTTTATTTTTTAATCTCCTTCTGCATTTTGGATTTGGTGTAGTATGTGAGTTGAAGATGGCGCCAGATAGGGTTGGCTTGCCGTCGCTCTGCGTTTAGGATATCAGTGCTTTGTTTGTTTGTCTTACTTTTATGTTTTATAAATTGTTTGAATTGCTCATGGTTGGTTTATGACCAGTTTACATTGTTGAGCCTCCGATCTGCTGCTTTGGAGATGTGTAGCCGGGATTTGAATATGAAATTATTCGCTGAACAGTCAAGCACGTTCCAGCCACCAATGAAAGCCTGTCATGAAACTGGCTGCGTGTGCTGGAAGAAGAGACGCCGCAGGAGACGGGGCACACGGGCAGGAGTTTTGGTAAAACGTAAGAAGCTGGGGATCGTAAACGGGGAAGTTAGATCACCGGCGGAGTTGCGGCCTTCCTATCTGATACATCAACACTATTGCCTTGGACTACATGGAGAGGGACAAGACGTGGAGGTGTGGTGCACTCAAACTTGCGTCCTGTGAGACGAGCCGAGTCAACGAAGCTAAGTGGTTCTTCTTCTAATCGGTCCATTGTATCGAGCACTGTGCATATGGCTTTGATAAATGCACGTTCAGTTGTCAACAAAACATTCATCCTGAATGACTTTTATATAACACATGGACTGAACTTTCTTTTTATTACTGAAACTTGGTTAAATGACGCTGACACGAGCCCTTTTGCTGAGCTTTTACCAAGGGGATGTAATTACTTAAGTACTTCGAGGAGTAATCGACGGGGTGGAGGCTTGGCTGTTATTTTTAATAACATGATTAAGTGCAAGTTACAGCCTGTTGAAAGTTTCAGGAGCTTTGAAGCTCAATTAATGAAGATTGACTTGCCCTCGCCAGTGATTTGTGCCTTGATATATAGGCCTCCTGGCTGTAATAAGAATTTTCTTGATGAATTTTATGAGTTTTTATCCGTAGTCATTCCATCCGCAGACAGGATTTTGATTATGGGTGACTTTAATATTCATGTCTGTTGTTCTGGTAAACCCATGGCCAAAGAATTTTTGAATTTAGTTGACTCTTTCAGTTTATTTCAATGTGTCTCTGGACGTGAAGTGAAGTGACTTGTGGCCAAGTATGGTGACCCATACTCAGGGTTTGTGCTCTGCATTTAACCCATCCAAGTGCGCACACACACAGTAGTGAACACACACCCAGAGCAGTGGGCACCCGGTTGGGATCAGAGCAGATCAGAGCAGTTGGGGGATTGGTGCCTTGCTCAAGGGTCTCACCTCAGTCATGGTATTGAGGGTGGTAGAGAGCGCTCACTCCCCCCACCTACAATCCCTGCCAGACCCAAGACTTGAACCCACGACCTTCGGGTTCACCTTCGGGTTACAAGTCTGACTCTCGAACCATTAGGCCACGACTGCCCCTGCTCCTATACATGATCATGGGCATACACTTGACTTGGTTTTCTCATTGGGGATAACAATAGAAAATATCTGTGTTGAAGAAATGGCTATTTCAGATCATATGACTATTAGGTTTAACCTATCTTTTGCGACAAATGCATTCTGTTATCAGCCCCCCTCATTCTTGTCCCGGGTTATTACTACCTCCACACCTAGTGCCTTTTCAACTGCTTTTACTACTGAATCATCTATTTCTACTCAGTTTACAATGTTACATCCTATAGGACCTGATGAATTGGTAAACTCTTTTAATCGTGTTTGCTCAGAGATCTTGGATAATGTTGCACCTTTTAAAATGAGGTGTCATAAAGTTAAAAACCAACCATGGTTAAATGATGTGACTGGGAATATGAGGCATGTTTGTTGGCAAGCAGAGCGCAAGTGGCTTAAAGATAAATTGCAAGTATCTTATGATATTTTTAGAGAGTCTCTATCAAATTATCAAAATGCTGTTAAAGCCGTTAGATCTTCATATTATTCACAAATTATATCGCATAATTCAAATAACCCGAAGGTATTGTTTTCAATCATAGATAAAGTATTGAGTCCATCTATAAATTTTTTTCCCTACTCCATCTAAGGAGTTGTGTGAGAGTTTTTTTTTTAAGTTTTCTGTTGATAAGGTTAATCGTATTCGGTCGAATTTTGTGCCTGTAGGGAATGTTGTAGCTAACAAAATAAATCCGTCTCATTGTTTGAGTAAATTTGAAACGATTACGTTAGCTCAGTTGGAAAATATAATATTGCATTTAAAGCCGACTACCTTTCTTTATGACATTCTTCCATCTCGACTGTTTAAGGAGGTGGTAGACACTGTTGGTCCCAGTATATTATCGATTATTAACAGTAGTGTATTTCATGGCACTGTACTGTTAGAGTTTAAGCATGCTGTTATTGAACCAGTCTTAAAGAAAATGAATTTAGATTCACAGGATTTTAAAAATTTTAGGCCTATTTCCAAATTGCCTTTTATGAATAAGATTTTAGAGAAAATTGTCCATAATCAACTTGTTGACTTTTTTGGAAACAACATAATGGATATTTTTCAGTCTGGATTTAGGACCAAACACAGCACAGAATCAACATTATCAAAGGTTACAAACAATATTTTGGTAAGTATTGACTCCGGGAAAAGTGTTGCCTTAATGATGTTAGATTTACACTGCCCTCCAAAAGTTTGGAAACGCCTGAACAAAATAGGGTTTTTGGGCAATATCAGCATAAATCCTCTTTAGTTAGTGACCATTTTGCATTGATAATAAGGGACAACACAAACTATGAAAACATATTTTATTAAATAAAAAGTTTATGAACATAAACATGAACATAACATAGAAAAATACTCAA
>CM040992.1:9071410-9088683 GCA_022985145.1 Pangasius djambal
TAGGCATCCGAGCCGGTGTCTTGTCTATCATGGAGTGGCCTGCCCAATCACCTGACCTTAACCCCATTGAGCTGCTATGGGAGGAACTGGACCGTGATGTCCGTAAGAAGTGTCCAACCAGTGTGAATCATCTTTGGGCAATCCTCCAGGAGGCTTGGAGTAATATATCAAGTCAACGTTTGAATAAACTGACTGCTCGAATGCCTAGTGTTGTCCCTTATTATCAATGCAAAATGGTCACTAACTAAAGAGGATTTATGCTGATATTGCCCAAAAACCCTATTTTGTTCAGGCGTTTCCAAACTTTTGGAGGGCAGTGTAAGTGCAGCCTTAGATCATGTGATTTTAATAGAACGCCTTAGAGATTATGTTGGGATTAATGGTGTTGCCCTTAAGTGGTTTTCCTCCTATCTGCAGGACAGGACATGCTCAGTTAAAATAGGAAATTATGTTTCGTCATCTGCGACTATCACTTGGGGGGTTCCTCAGGGATCAATTCTCGGTCCGACTTTATTTTCATTATATATGTTACCCTTTTTAGGCAATACAATATTAATTATCACTTGTATGCTGATGATCTGCAACTGTATTTTCCTTTGGAATGTGATGGCTGTACATCTTTTGTTAATTTTTATAAGTGTTTGACTGAGGTAAAGGGATGGCTAGCAAATAATTCAATGAGGATAAGACTGAGTTTATTATGTTTGGGAACAAACTACTGGGAAATGACCTGATTGAAAGTTATGGACAGTTGTCCAATAATAGCTATGTGAAGAATCTTGGAGTAATTTTCGATTCTGAAATCCGCTTTGATCGTCAAGTTAACAGCGTTGTGATTGTAATGCTCTTTATCTAGGCATAAGTGAATCCCTGGTTACTCGTCTTCAGTACGTCCAAAATGCTGCTGCAAGAATTTTGACAAACACCAGAAAACGAGATCATATAACGCCTGTATTGATATCTCTTCATTGGTTACCTGTAAAATACAGGATACAATACAAGGTGTTAATGTTTATCTATAAAGCATTGCACAATCAGGCTCCTGAGTATATAAAGGACATGTTAATCCCTTACCAGTCTCAACGTCATCTGCGTTCCTCTCAAACTATGCTCCTAACGGTCCCATGGTCTCGGTTGAGGCGTAGTGGAGACCGCGCTTTTTCTGTTGTGGCTCCTGCACTCTGGAATGTGTTACCGTTATCTATAAAATCTTCGTCAAGCATGGGTATTTTTAAAAAGGACTTGAAGACCTAATTATTTTATCAAGCTTTCAGCGTTTGATTAGGTCGGAGAATTGTGAAGGATTGGCTGTATGCTTTTCTTGAGATTATGTCTCCTTGTTATTTTATGAATTTTGTATTTTTATTATCTATGGACAGCACTTTGGTCCATTTTAATGGTTTTGAAAGTGCTTTATAAATAAAAGTTGAGTTGAGAGTTGAGTTGATTCTGGCGTTCAGTGACTGATGACAGCAGAAGCACAGCAACCACAGAGGACACACATATACAAAGCTTAAATCGTAACTTTCTTTACGCACTCTTTACTTTATACAAAATGATGCAAACATGTAACATTCATCGCACCCATGTTAATGCAAGTAACTTTTTTTTATTTCTTATTCCCCATCTTGCTTTGCAATCAACTCTTACCCTTTGTCAGTGGTGATTTTTTTTTCAGTCTGATGTCAATCACACAGACAAGAATCCTTCTTACGTTTCTGATTGGCTTCAGCAATTAAGAAAGTAAATATGCCTAAACCGCTCCATGGCACGCTTATGGTGTATATGCATAAAACACCTTTATTCAAACAGGGCTGTTATGTTTGAAACCACAACCTACGTGTTGCGGCTGAATGAGCTTCATCAGATTGTATTGTTTACACTCAAGCAGCAAACTCCTTCTTTTATGTGTAGTATATGGATTTATTCCTGCTCTGTACCAGAGCAATCAGTCCTATTCAGAGAGGCAGATCTGAACAGATTAGCATCTTTGAAAGCTAGTGAGATACTGAAATTTGCCACAAATGTTCTTGTAGCTGCTTCCTGTGATCTTTTATGTACAGTGCTGTGAAATCTCAGGCACCCCTATATATATATATATATATATATATATTTTTTTTTTAAGAAAAGCACACATTTTTTGGTTTTGAACATTCAGAGAAGATTGTATGTTGTTAAAGAAAGAAAATATTAAGAAATAGACTATTTTTCAGGTAAAAACATCATCAAGGCTGAGAGTAGCTGCAGAGACATACTTTGAGGGTTCTTGAATATTCTTGGAAAAACCTACCACTGTACCTAAGAGTACTGATGTTTTACCGGAAAAGACTAGTTAATTCAAATATTGATTAGGTTTAGTATACACTCTTTCCTAAAATTCAGATTTTTTTTAATTCCATTATTTTTAAAAGCATTTTCACTTTATAGAATTTGTTTACATGTGCCAAAGGCTTTGTACAGTAATGCATAAAGTTAGATCCATTCAAAGGGACTTCAAAGCATATAATGATAAACAATTCCATGTTTTAAGTTTAAAACAGAATTCTGTTAGCTTGTTGTGGCCCATTAACTAAGGAGCTACCCTCTCTGTCTTCCCCTGCAGGCCAGATGATGTGCTTTGGCAACGTTCCCATGATGCCAGTGTGCTTTTGCACTGCGTGCTGTGGCCGATGCTGAGTCTGCTGGTTGGGACGCTCATTGTACTCCTTACAGTTTGTGCTCGCAGCTTGGCCGTGCGAGCCGAGGCCATTCAAAAGCGGAAGTTCTCCTAAGAACCACTGTGGACTAACAGATATTCATTTGGTTTCTGAGGTGCGTCTGCACACGGCAACCGCTTGCAAAGCTGTGGAGCATCTATAGCTGAAACCGGTATGTTCTATGTGGGGCTAAAAGCCTGGGAAGTGTGGGCCGTTCTGGTGTCACTGCTCTGGTAAGTCCAGATTACTTAGGCCTAGCTGAGGACAATCTATCATTTTCATAGGAGTAGAAGTACCCATGCAATGCTTGTTGGTTTTTGTTTGTCATAGGTGTGTGGGGCTGATCCAACAAAATAAAACTGCTGTTCTTAAGTGGTATTTGTGTTATGTCTATTAAAGCCATATAGACAAATAGTAGGCTACACAAAGCAACTTTGTTGTTTTTCCTCAGTTGCTCTGGTGTAACAATAATCTGTTTTCATTCCACGTCAGTGCATGTCTCTTCGTACCATTTCCATCTGTGTGATCTGTTCCTATTTTAGTTCCTACAGGACAGGCTAAGCTATCAGTAGCATGATCTGATGTTTTAAGTAGCATTTGCTAATGTAGCAAGAAATAAAACATTGTCTATTGAGTAGCTATGTATTTGGGCACCTTTTTCTACCTCTTCCATGTCTCATGCATTGACAAATATGCCATTAACATTCCTTTATTTAAACTTTTTCGTGTCTCATTGCTTATTGTTAATAACTCACGCAAGTAAAATACACACTGCTTTACCTTATGACACACTTAGCATGTGTTGCTATATTGTTGATTGTTTATTGAATTCTGCCTTGTGCCCACTAAATGTGAGGTATTGTAACTCAAAGTTCATATTAATGTCACTCAAACATCAGTGTCTTGAACATCACTGACTGATTTCTATCAGTATCTGTTATACACTTCAGTTGTTTTAAACATTTAAGGCCGTACACAGTCTGTGACTTGCACCGTTAACTTTAGTACAAAAGATACGCTAATATTTATGCAGGGAATGTTCTTCATATGCAGATTTGATCCAGTTTGATCATGGTAATGTACAGAAGGTAGTAAAAAATAATGGTGAAGCAGACAAACTAAGAAACAGTCGATTTTTCACCTTTTCACCATATAGAACACTGTTTGGGGCTGCCGCCATTTTGTGGCATTGTCCAAATTCTCTGTAGACAAATTGCATTCCCTGGCTAGTTTACAAGATTATTATCCATAGTACATTGTAAGATCCAGTGTCCAACCACTATACACTACCTCCACACTAAATACCACATGTATAATGAATTTCCTTCAGCTTAAAATGTACTTGAACACTGGAGTATATGGAGTACTGCTAGTGAGACCCCTACTTAATAAAAATAAAATTAATATGTGGCCATGGCTTATTAAGGAAACAGGAGCCTAATGCATGGCCACAAATGAGATCAAAATAATTATGTCATGGGAACAAGATAATTACGTACTGGGAACAAGATAATTACATCATGGGAACAAGATAAGTCATGGAACAAGATAATTACGTAGTGGGAACAAGATAATTACGTAGTGGGAACAAGATAATTACATCATGGGAACAAGATAATTGCATTGTGGGAACAAGATAATTAAGTTTTGGGAACAAGATAATTAAGTCATTGGAACAAGATAATTACATCATGGGAACAAGATAATTACATCATGGGAACAAGATAATTGCATTGTGGGAACAAGATAATTAAGTTTTGGGAACAAGATAATTAAGTCATTGGAACAAGATAATTAATTCATTGGAACAAGATATTTACATAGTGGGAACAAGATAATTACATATTGGGAATGAGAAAATAATGCTTTGGGAACAAGATAATTAAGTTGTGGTCAATTATCTATTTTATAAGGCTATATGATTGTGACCCCAAAACTGGAGTGTGCAGATTTTACAGTAGCCACCTGTGGGAAAACATTGCCACTTGGCTGTTTTATTTAAGACATAGACCCTAGAAGAATTTACATGCATACTTTAAACTATATTATTAATATACTCTACGTAACCTTTTTTTCATACACTATATAATTAATTTGTTCATTTTGCATTCATTTATTCAACGAAAACAATCGACTTTTATGTAAATAGTGTATAATATACAATAATACAATACAATAATAATTTACAACAACTAGATGATGATACAGATGATGGATTGATGGTTCTTTAATATGAAATCAGTTTAATGTGATCTGGTGGTTACCATAAAACCCTGTATATATGCGCACTCCATTTTTGAGGCACAACACAATGGTCATGTCTTATTAAGATGTAGAAAAACACATTTGTTTACCAGAAATATAAAAATATTGTGGCTTCTGACAAAGTTAGTAGTGTATTTAATACAGAAAATCACTTGTAACATTTCTGCATTAGCAGGTCACTATGATGCTTTTCAGTAGTGTTTTCTAAATTCGGTGTCTCCCATAATCCTGCTAGATATAGTGCTCCATAAAACAGTGTATGTACTGAATAGTGAGTGAGTGGCTGAGGAAGTGATTTCAGACCACTGAGATCTGCAGTCTTTGCACGTTCACAGAACTAGTACTACCATCCAGAAAACAGTAGGCTTTGGGGTGGTAAAAAACAAACAAACCCTGCAGCAGCATCTTATCAAGTGAAAATATTTTGAACATTGTATAAATATATCAAGGATTTCATATTATAAAGATTACAATAAATCTTTAAATATAAGATTATAAACCTATTGCTAGATTTTTTTTTACTAATTTAAATTTTAAATGATATTATTCTATTAGTAGATAATTTTGCTTTGTTCTAGAAATAAATGCTTAAAAAACCTCAATAAAAAAAACTCAAGACTATTTTAAGCTTGAAATTAGTCCAAATGTCTAGAAATATGTTTAATAATCTTATTTTTGGTTTGTAATCCTGTAAAACTGGATCTTATAAAAATTTTATAATAGGAAATACTAAATAAATTTGACTATATTTCAAATATTTCCACTCCATTTTCTGCAGTATATTCACAATTTCATTTTTATGTATTTAATATTGCCCTCAAATACCATTCCATAGTCTTGTGTGTATTTACATTGTTCAGGGTAAAATATATCATGCTTACAACAAATAGTCAGACAGCAGTGTGAGCTAGTGGATAGTCACAAGAAATTTTGACTTAAGTTCAAGGTCAAAATTGCGCATAACTAAGACACCCCAATTCTGAGACCTGAATACCGACACAGTTTCAGTACCAAATTCTCACTCGCTATCCTTAATCAGTGGTTAAAAAGATTTATTAAAACTATCATGTGGTATGTCCAGTTAGGCCAGACAACCAGGATACACCAGCATACGCAGGTAAATTACAAATAACTGTCCTAGAAGAATTATATATATCTAGCAAATATTGTTTTTCGTGTTGGTTGTTGGCTGGATTGGTGTTTGAGTGATATTAATATAAAAATTGAACAATATTGAGTGACTTAATATTACCTCACTTTTTAGCCAGAGTCTTCTGAAAAGTAAAAGGAAAAAAAACTTGATATGTATGAGCAATATTTTATTTTATTAAAGCCCCTCAAGGTGACCGTATTTTTTTTTTATAAAGTTTTTTTTATACAATAGTTTGAACACAAAAATGGATCTTACCAAACTTTAAACAGTTTAGACTCATTGTTTATACAATAACACAGCTCTGCTGAATTCTTAATTCTGATTGGTCGGAAGGTATTGATTAATTTGCTAAAACAGCAGCTTTGACAGCAGTGCCAGCTGTATGGCAAATCACAGCTTTATATTAATGCACTTGTTCGAAAAATTTCTATAGTGACAATGTACTATACCTCTAAGAAGACGTAGACATTCGCATAATTTAAGTCTAACCATTTCTTTTGTTATTTATCAAAGAAATGTATAATCTTTGCTATGGTGAAGTTTTCTGTAAGGAGATGTTTATTTGCTGTTTATAGAAGGAGTCTCCAGTGTCAGTGCTTTAAGCTTAAAGCTATTCCTTTATTGTCTGCTGTGGGAGAGTCTTTGAGCGTTGTGGTTTGTCAGTAACATGACGAGCTGCATTTTTGTCTTAGTAACTTCAAGAGCGGCTGATGATGGACAAAACAGTTTATAGCTGCTATAACTTAAGTAACAGGAACTAATTTGTTTTGCGGACAAATTTGTTCCACAACTTTAACTATACTGTAACTATAAATGGATAAGAGATATTGCGTGTCATTCTACCATCGCTGTGGTATAAGAAGAATAAAACACTTCAGGATGTGCTGTTCATGGGAAATTCTTGGTACCGTATCATTGATTATTTTCTTTTAACAGCATACTCTTATGTTATGTTATATTTCCTTTCTTAATACTTAGCCAGGAAGAGATTTAGAATACAATAGCCTGAAAACTATGACGATTATGATAAACCTGTAATATGGTTTTGTTCATACTTGAGTAAATAAAATCCAATTTATACTCGGTAATTAAAATGAGCTATTTTTATTTGTAACTCAGTGTAGACTTATCAGCCTCAGGTTACTGCTGCTGTAACCCACACATGCCATTAGCTGTCTAAGAGTTATTGTACATATGCCTTTACATGTGTCAAACATTGTACTGTACAATACCTCGGCACCTTTTTTAACATTTTGTAATGTTATAACCTGGAAATGAAATGGACTTAATTGGGATTACGTCATGAATCTACACAAAATAACCAATAATGTTAAAGATTTTTTAATAGTTTTAATAGTTAGCAAAATGATCTACAAATAAAAACAATAAAAATTATGAGTGCATAAGTATTCACTCCCATTGCTGTGACATGAAGTCACATAATTAGTTGAATGGTGTTGACCTGTGTGCAATTAAAGTGTGTCATGGTCTCATTATAAATAGAGAACATACCTAAACAAACAGCATAATTTTTTTATAACAGCAGTTATGACAGTACACAGATGTCAGATACAAGGCAAATAACAGGTTTCTATTAATGCTCTAGTTGTAATCTGTTATCATTTCTATAGCGCAGACAAATGCATAATTGAAGTCTAAGAATAAACAGATTTTTTAAAAAAGTGTTGTTATTTAACAAAGAAAAATATCAATTCAGTGCTATGGTGAACCTCTCTGTAAGATGTTTTTTTAACATTTATGGAAGCAGTCTCCAATGTCAGCACTTTGAGGTAAAGCTGGAGAGAGCCACAGCTCAGACAGGAGAGGACAACAATGCCTTGGACACTTCACAATTCTGGGCTTTATGGAAGAGTGCTGAGGAAAAAAAGCTAATATTGAGAAAAGAAAAAAAAAGCCATATGAAATGTGCTTTCTGGCCTTGGTACAAAGCACTACATTTGGAAAACCAAGATTGGTTGTCACTCTGAGAACACCATCCCCACATTTGAAGCATGGTGGTGGTAGCATCATGTTGTGTGGATGCTTTTCATCAACAGAGACTAGGAAACTGGTCAAGGTTGAGGGCAAGGTGGATAGAAACAATTACAGGATAATCCTAGAAGAAAACCTGTTCTACTTTGCAAGAGACCTGAGACAACAACCCTGAGCATACTGACAAAGCTACACTGGAGTGGCTCAAAACCAAGACCCAGACCTCAATCTGACTAAGAATCTATGGCAAGACCTGAAAATTGCTTTTCACCAATGGTCTCCATCCAATCTGGCAGAGCCTGAGCAATTTTTTCAAGAAGAATGAGAAAAATATCAGGATCCAGATGTCCAAAGCAGATGGAGACATATCCCAGAAGACTTGTAGCTGTAATTGCAGGAGGAATACTTATGCAACCAACACATCTGCATTTTTATTTAATTAATATTTTATTTGAATCACAATAAAAAAAATTTACCTTCAAATGTTTGATATATTGTGTAAATTAAACGTTAGAAATTCCAATGAAGTCCATTACAATTCCAGGTTGTAACACTAAAAAAGTGATAAAGTTTTCAAGGCACTGTATATAATATCATTTCAGTGAATCTGTACTTTTCTCTTTCCTGTTAAGTTCTGATTCCTGAGAAAAAAGTTTTATTGCAATTATGAAATTGTATTACAAATGGTATATTTAAGACACTGCAAAACCATTTTGACCTTTATCTTGCCACGCGCCAGCAATTTGTGAATATTAGTATGAAGAAGCAGTCAGTATTTTTAACTACTGCTTATAGTTTTACTGCGCATTTTACTGCGGGTTTGCAAATTAAATTAAATTAATCAAAATGGATCCAACGCCAGCTTTTGAATTGAAATTGGAAACATTTTCAGAAAAAAAGGAACAGATCAGTGTTAGTTTGGCGTAGTACATCTAAGGGTGTGCCAAACAATAGCAAATTTGTGGTTTTGGGCCACGAAAAATGATCCACAATTTTCCGACCACATTGCAGCGTTTTAGTCAAGCTTATTTCAGATTGTTTCATGTTTGTGCAAAGTCTGATGTTGTGTTTTTTTCTTGTTGAGTTTTCTACAACTGTGTAATTGTTATAATACCCAAGTTGAATGTTTGTCTATTGCTACCTTCAGGATTTGAACCTGTTTAAATACATTTACCTAGTAGGTAACTGGTCAACTGCTAAAATGCAGCACCTTAACAAAAAGCACTGATGAATGTACATTTTCAAATACTTTCGGATACACACAATTCAGCACCAAGATTTTAGAGGCAAGGATGGCTTGCATATCACCAGGTCAATTTCTAAATTTTACAAAAATGGATCTTGAAAAAGTCAGATATGCTCTGTCCTTCTTGCTCCCCAAACACTGTAACTTTCATATCTGTTGTTCATATCATGGCTTAAACCAGTGAATGTACTCATATTGTTTAGATATGGAAAGTTCCTAAGAGTGCACTAATCACAGTAATGATTACTGATGTTAATGATATTGGTATTGATATTATTGACATGTCAGACCAATAGGCCATATTGAGAATAAACATATCAAACAGTAAGGTTTAGAGAGAATCCACACGATGGATATTATATCTCAGTGAGTAGTGCCTGATTTAGATATTTTACCATCACTGAAAAATAAAATCTGGAATTATATTGTTTGCAGTTGTTTCATTTCTGTCAAAAAGATTCGAGTGAATCTTAATATGTGCGTGAATGTGTGTACAGGCCTGTCAACCCTTCTAATCCCAGCTCTTATTCATTTATCAGTGCAGATGATGCTAATTAAACATGTTTTGGATGGGGGTTTCCATGGTAGCCATGTTTGAGAGAGCGAGTGGCTTAAATATTCTTAGAATTCTTTTCTCACACAGTGCATGAAGAGAGCCGGTGCAGAACTGCTCTAAAAGCCATGTGTAAATAACATACATTACTCTAAAAGTATTCCAAGCAGCTCAATCTGTAAGTGGATTTTTAATGGGAAAAATGTGGTAGGCTTTGATTTTGGTCGTGTATAAAGCTGAAATTTAGAGAAAGATCAGAAAATGAAATTCCCTTGGTGATGGAGTGGGAAGTCGGGAATTACGTTATTTTCAACTTCCATGCATTCAAGCTACAAAGTGGGGAAAAAAACATTGATTCCTCCATGTGTGCCATTTGTTAGCAACAAGCTGGCCAGTGAACTGTGATGGGTGCTGTAGTGTGAGCAGCCATTTTAAATTGACGAGTCACTTTCTGAACTCAGGGTTGAGGCGACCATCCCGAGTTCACGTGTAGGAGTTGAGGGGGCTTTTTTTTTTCTAGTCTGAAGTTATGAAGTAAATTATGATTTACAACCTATGTCAAATGCAGCATAAGTTGTATTCATTAATTTTTCATTTCAAAATGAAAATGGGAAACTTCTTGGCACACACTGAAATAGGAAATGATTTGACTCATGCTTAATTGATTCTACTTGTTTCACCATGCAGATTCTAGAAATCAAATATTAATCAAGTGCAGTGCCTTTTAGCATGAACAGAGTCGACTTGGAAGTAGGCTAATGTACAGGCTATTCTATGGTTAAGATATGTATACTCTGGGATCCTGTTCTTTTTTTATTCAAAAGATATAATAAAAGATTTAATCAATATATGCAGAAGCAAAATTCGATAGATTAAAATATTCTGAAATTGCAGATTTTTTCAGCCACCATGTTGTCCTCCTTTACAGTCACTTTCTTGCTATTTAAAAAAAACAAAAAAAAACATGTATTGCTCTGTATTAGCAGTACATAAAGCACTAATGACAAACCTAAGTCTACCCTTCATCCTGCTACTAGCTTTGCAGTCATTGTTGATGAACATCCAGGTCAAAGCTTTTTGTAATGTTTATCGGTTTAAATTTGTTGGTCAGTAGCCTAATCCATTTTAGTTTTACGCAAGTAGTATAGCTTGTTATTTTATCATTGTAATCATTAAATATTGTAATTGAATTGTAGGCATAATGTTATGTTTGATTATTTGCAATTTTTTGTATGTTTATTTATAGGTCTAGATATCTAGCTGTCACTACCTTCTTCAGTGAAATTGCGATAGCTATTTAGTAGCTCTGCTATAAAACCCTACCACTTTTGTTGACCTGATTTTGAAAAGGTTTTGATGCTCTTACTTATGAGGAGACACTGAGAATTAAACAGGAGGCCAGAATAACAGATGGAACAGAAATAATAGCCCCTATTTTAAAAACCACCAGCCACCACTGATCTCCACAGTGAAAGATGGTGGTGGTAGCATCATGTTGTGTGGATGCTGTTGATCAGCTTTTGACTAAGAATCTGGTCAGGGTTGAGGGCAAAGTGAATGGAAGCAAATATCTCTATAGCAATATCTGTCACAATCATTTTGAAACTGTATAAATGAGACGATTTATATGAACGTGTGCGTGAACCCTAAGTGGAGCCTTAACTGATGTGTTCATGAAGATGAAGTTTGCAAAAAAAAATGTATTTGCAAATGGTTTAGCCAGGCATTTGATTTATTTGTCAAGATGCTTTACATTGTTTCTTTAGGATGCATTCAGAGTATTAAAAAAGCAACACTTCTGTGCAAGTTTTACATTTTCTAAAAGCCATCCAGAGTTTCAGTCACCTGAAACCTGTAATGTAAGAAATTAATTTATATTGTCAGCACATCAGATTCAAAAACACAATTTAGATTAGAGATTAAACAGCAACGTGTATTGTATATCTCCCTTAATTATATCAAAAGATGAGATGTGAAAAAAATGCTCATGAAATTATTTAGTAAACCAGATGATAAATACCTTGTTGTGACCAACGGGGATTAAACAAAACCAAATCAGGCTGAGCGCCGAGGGATTTGTGAGGTTCAAACAGAGTCACGGTAGACACTTTAAATAAAGACTTAAAAATAACACTGGAGAGAGTTTCATTAAAATGTGCCTTTGAAATGGATGACTAGATGAAATGGAAGCGCAAGAAAGCACTGATTACAAGAAGATTCCTAACACCGGTGACAGGTGGCCTGCAAATGTACTGGAAATGAGGTCAGACTGAAAATGCATGTTTATTTCTGTATTTCTTTTCTCCTTGTGAAAGTTTAGAAGAGAAATACGACCAGTCATCTTATACATGGCCCAACACCCAAAAATGAAGTTCTTCTTCTGACCATATAAAGGAGTTCACATCTTCAGGTTTCAGAATGAAAGAACATGCATGAAAGAAAATGCGTAGATAAGCGTGTTAGTTTTTTATTATTATCAAAAGTGTGTACTAGAGATTGTACACTCATACTCTCTTACACACAGAGGCATCTGGTTTATTCATTATAAAAGCCACATTAAAAAACAGGGCACAATAAATATTCATATTGTCTGTGCAGTGTTTATAACCAACTCCAATTTCCAGGCCAAATAAAATCTCTGCTATTTTTTCTCTCACTTTCGTCACATACAAAGCTACGGTATGTAGATACTAATCCCATTTCATTTTCACATATATGAAAGTTACAATCATGTTATACAGACTTAAGTGTGTGATTTGGAAAAAGGGGGGAGGGTAAAAGATATGTACACAAAATCTGTTTTTTAAATAGCAATTTATAAGTTTAAAACAATGTAATTTATAGAAATACTGGATGGACTGACATCACACTACATTAAAAAAAAAAAAAAAACTCCAGAAAACGTCTATATTGTGTCTACAGTACATAGAAAGAGTATCACAATCTGAATAATAATATATCCTCAGCATTATTGCTTACAGCAGAGAACATAGTTCAGCATACACAGCTTATAAATGGTTTGTGAAAGAGGCTACATTAAAAGGATTTCTAAAAACAATAAATTTCCACCTCCATGACAGAAACTGATATTTTAGACTGACCACATTTCCAAACGCAGCATGATTTACACTGCTTGCCTCTTCAACACTCTTTAGCTTTATCCCTGTAACTACGGGGAAAGGAAAACACATTCACATTATAATCCAATCTGAATTACAAAGAACTTGTTTCGTAGATGGTCCATGACATTAAAGGTAACTAAAAATGGATATAAGGTATGATGTTTTTTTTTTAATGAATAAAAAATTTTTTAATTGTTGTTAGCAAATTACAATAAAGAAATAAAACACTTTGGGGGTGTGCTGTTATTGGGGGGGGAAAAAACAACTTGGAGGTGTAATGCATGTTTTTTTTAAAAATAAAATACCACTCACATTACAGGCTTGCTTTAAATTTGACAAAATACCTCTCCGCTCTGTGAGGTAGTGACAACCCAACAGCATTTAAAATGGAGGTTGAACTTTGTGTTAATAGTAGAGTAATGTAGCCAGTGAACAGTAAATACACCGCAGTAGTTACTGTTATAACATTAAAATAAACCAAGTATAAGATTATTAAACCCATTTCTAGCCATTGTTACTTATTTCGAGCTTGAAATAGTCTTGTCCTAGTAGCAGATAACTTTGCTAATTTTGAGCTGGAAATCAATAACATATCTAGAAATGTGTTTAGTAATTTTACATTTGGTTTGTTCAAATCTTGTAATAGGAAAAATTAGATAACCTTGACTATATTCAAGATTTTTTTACTTGGCAAGAAGTCTTTTTTTTTTTTTTTTTTTTTGCAGTGCAGTGATTTTGAGCACATTATTTCATGTCACAGTTTTGAGGTCCATAGGAATAAAAAGAGCTTATTTAGACTTAATCAGATCTAATCAATCACTTAATCTAAGTGCTTTCATCTTGAGATCAGACTTTACCATACAGATCTGAATCAAGGTCAGAAAACATTGTTAGATGAGGCTGACGTCAGATATGTTTGATGTAGATTGGGGCAGAAACGGTTGTCTGTTTGGAATCATTGCGTTTTTCCGTGTTGGTGCCTTTGATGAGTCGGAAAGATAAAAGCTCCCAAAACAACATAAACTAAAGCCAGCACTGGAACAGGTCACGAGCGAGCACGATTTCCTTACTGAACGTAACGAAATACTGTTTATACCAAAATATAATGATTATGCATGAAACTGCTCACAGTGTGTTCTTATACGTGCTTTGTCTGATAAAAGGGATGCAAATTTTGGTAGCAGTTTAACCTTCTGTAAATGTGCCATGACAAATGCAAAGTTGGCAAGAGAAATGGAAGGAAACAAATGAAAGAAGCCATTTTATAGCATTCTTTCTAGCTATAATTTCAGTGATTGCAAGAAAATATAAGAAGATGCACAAGTGTGTGAGAGAATGCTCATAGACAAGCTGGATGGAGTTATGTGATCTGAAACATCCATGGCTTCGGGGTTGTTCCCTGAAAATCCACAGCAGATTTGATGGCTTTCTGGATTCAGCTGTCATAAGCTCGCTTGCATTTACCTTTAACCTTTTCTGAGGCAGTGTGACAGAAAGCAGTGCTTTTCTCAACAGTGCTGTTCATATGCAGTTGTTTAGGGACAGGGCTAAGGCTGTATATATACACATACGTGTGTGTGTGGCCTTAATTACAAAGATTACTATTTTGCTTTCTAAGTAATTCCTATGCCTAATATGATTTTAGTTGAAGGCAAAAACAATTCAATTTTCACCCTGCTTTCTCTCAATTTGGTAATTTACCAATTCCTAATCATCAATCAGATAAACGGTAAAGGTCAGTTCAGTCTTCACATTAAAGCATGAAGGTAAATTCAGTTTCCAATAAACAATTAACTGAAGGAGATAACAACATGAGAAAGAATTATAGGAAGACTAGGTGCCTATATTGACTAAAGTATAAAATTGATAAGACATAAATATCCATAAACAAATGTTAACATTTTAAATATGGCTTGAGGAGGTTGTATAAAAAATAAATGCTATATCCCTGTGCACTGCAAAAAAAGATATTTTAGCAAGTGAAAATGTCTTTAATATACTCAAATGTATCTAGTATTTCTTATAAGACTACAGTAAACCAAATTTAAGATTTTTAAACCTGTTTCTAGATGTATTTTACCAATTTCAAGCTATTTGCAGATAATTTTAAGCATTTATTTCTAGAAAGAATCAAAATTGTCTGCGAACAGAATAAGAAAATTCAAAGCTTGAAATGAGAGAAAGCATCTAAAAGCATGAACCCATATTAAAGATATTTGCACTTGCTGAGACATTTTTTTTTTTTTTGCAGTGAAGTGCACCAGTTATTAAAAGTTAGATTTAATGTCCAGAAGCAATTCCTTCGCCTGTGATTTGTCAGGAGGTCTGCAGTCCTCACTGTCCAGTGTACACAAAATCTGAGGAAATGAATGGAAAGGATTGTTAAGATATACATGGATACTCTGAGATAATACATTAATCAATAAATGCAAAGAGAAAATTACAGGACACACATTTTTGAAATGAATCACCACATCATTCATTTCTGATACTTATTTTGATTATGTAATGACAGCACTAACCAAAGACGAAAGATTGCAGAGCAAAATTTAGTAAAAAGTTAAATCTCTATTCACACACTTCCCTTAATCAAGTTTCTTCAGGTGCTGAAGTCTTCTGTGCAAAAATATACAAATAAATAGTTTGTAAACCTACTTTGAGTATTCATTTGAATGTAGACCCTATTATTCTGTCACAAAATTGCACCTCTGCTTTCTATTCAAATAATGATGACCAGAGTTAATTTTAAATAATAATAAAACAACAACACACAAGCAGCGATTGGCAGGCCCAAGCACCAAGGGTGCAGCAATGCCAGTTTTATGAGCAAGTGCATGTAGAAGTTTTTATATCATGTCACTGAAGACGCAGGTCACGTTTGAGCCACATCACATGGCATACAATGAAATTGCACGACGCTTCTAGGTGGTGTAAGAATCTGTTGGACATGGCCAACAATTTGCTTGCTGAAAACATTATGCTACACTTCCTGTTTGTGTGGCATCACGAAGGAATTTATTGCCTTGCCATCGCATCATCATTTAAGATATCAAATATTCCTTCACAATTTTGCATCATGGATATTTTGAAAGCATGCTGACCAAATTTGGTATGAATCAGATCAACCCAATATGTTAACCAATTGCCTCATCATGGCAAGACCATTTAAATATTTAAAGTTCCTTTGCAATTTCATCCAGGACATTTTGACATCATGACTACCAAATTTGGTTTGAATCTAATGAATCCTGTAGGAGTATTTAAAAATGCACAAAATCCAAATTGGCCAACTTCCTTTTGGGTGGAGTTAATGGATGTGATCATGAAATTTGTTCGTCAGAAATAAATTTTTAATAAATTTAAACAGAGTTTGGCACAAAGTAACTCACTTCTGTAGTAGTCAGGGTTAAAGTTCTCATATATGGGGTAAAGTGGGTTCTCCTGTTCACAGCGAAGCTTCCTGGCTCTCAGAACGTCACGCACACACTGATGGAGGTACACATACTGGCTCTGCAGGGACAGGACATTGTTATGTGCACTGATTTTACATTGCAATGCTGTTGTGCTGATTTGGGAGGCTTGTACTGCCACATCGATGGTTTAACTGATGGCTACAACTCTCAGCAGACCCACCTCAGTTTGCACCATGTGTGAGCGGTGCAGCCGCAGATCGAACACACAGCCGTAAATATCGACGGTGCCACGGCTATCCAGCTGCTGTAAAGCACGATCGAGCACGATGAAAGTGCCTGTACGGCCCACACCAGCACTGAGGAGGAACAGGAACAGTGAGTTTTCATTGCACAAAACATTCTTCAGTAAACACAGTCAAACTAACTGGAACATGTGGTTATGAAGAATAACTGTATAGTCAGTGTTAGACATTCACTTGTTAAATCTATATGTCGATTGATCTAAAGTGAATACTTTATATACAGTATAACTCATTTAAAGGGAAGAAGTGCTACTTTGTTTACTGTTCATGCTATGAGCAGCCATGTTGATTTGATGGAGGGTGATGGTTCCTCTAAGACACATGAAGACAAACACATCAAACTGCTGCTCATGCTGCATCACAGAGTAGCATAACACACTCAAAGGGCTATCTGCCCTCTTCCACATACATGAGCTTACAGATGCCCGAAAGTGTCATTATATTTAAATAATAATGCCATGGAAATGTTTTACTCATGTTGCTCTGTTACCCGGGGGTCTGCCTACAAAGATCACATGGGGTAAAGAGCCA